>BQNB010028218.1:0-56868 GCA_026074375.1 Tanacetum coccineum | reverse complement strand
GAAACAAACACCTCATGTGAATTATCTAAACTTAATTTGTTCGGTAATTTTGTTAGGTATTTTTGCTTGAAAAGATGGGTATCGAATCTTTAGCTGGTAGTGAAGGTTGAAAATGTCAGGTTCTGAATCTGATCAGGTTCGAATGAAGACTTATCTAAATTAATTGATACTTTAAACAGAAATAAGTTCGGTTTTTGAAAATTATATGAATTTGTCATATCTGTTGAACTGCAGATGGAAAGTTCTTCTGTTCTTGGAGAAACAGAGATTTCTGTTTGGAACATGTTGCATCTTTTATAGTTTTCGACTTGCGTCAAAGTGGTGATGCAAATACTAAAGTTGAGGAAGAAAATGATATAAATGAATGTCAGAGTGCAAGTCACGACGTGGAAAGAAGAGTCATGAAGTTTTTGCTACTGTCATTCTTGAACATCTACGGGTTTAACAGATCAAAACATAAGGTTGCCATCATTACTTACCAACAACGTGCATCACGATTGACTTTCAACAAATGTAGAAAACATAACTATAATGTGTATATTTATGGCATGGCAATTTTCTTTTTCCCGTTTCATAGAGTGTGTCGTTCTTTTGTTGATTTATACAGTTAGTATTAACATTGACTTCCCTTTGTAGGTTCACTTTTTCAAAAACATCATAAAGAAGAAGAAGAGGGAAGATAAAGGTACGGTTTTTTCGGCTAGAGTCATGCAGTCTGTATATAGTTATACACATTTAGCTTTTAGTTCAAAAGTTTGGAAATGAGATGCCACTCAATGAAATGTATATGAAGCAAAATTTCTCTTCAATTGCATCTTTAAATTTTATTGTTGGTTTTGTTCATTGATTTCACAAGTAGCAGTATTTATACGAACTTAATTTCGTCTTTGTTCTTTTTTATTGTTACTTTTGTTTCTTGGTTCTACAAGTACATTCATTGAGTGGTACATCTAATGGTATATCACATTTAGCTTTTAGTCGAAAAGTTTGTCCTTTTACTAATGGTATATCATAAGGGATGTGTTTACTTTATTTTACGATTCACCAAAATTTTTTATATAGCTAATCACAAAGTGTTGGTTTTCAGGTTCTTGAATACATTCAGTTTCTTCAAGGGAAGGTACACAGGTTCGAAGACTTATGTCAGGGATTGACTGTGGAAATCATAGAGGGGGGTGAATACGTTTCCATTTAAAAACTTAAAATATTTCGTATCAAATTATGCATCAAGTTAGATGCAATATGAGAAGTGTGAATAATACATCTATATCCACTAGAGTATGTCATAGCAATATAAACACGATCACAATATTAACTTCTATCCATGACATAATTATCATCCAAATAATATAAGAAATAATTCACACATATATAGACATAATGCAAATATAAATGTAAGGTGATAAAGTAAATAAAAATGTAATGCGAAAGGTAAAAGGAAATGCAAACCTAACACGGTGATTTATAGTGGTTCGGTCATGAAGCACCTCTTCGCCCTACTCCACTCCTCGAGTACCCAACTCGAGAGTTACTTCACTAGTCAACAAGCTCCCATTAGGCGGAGAAAACCGTACACACATAGCTTACACCAATTTCCGACACTAAGCCAAATGTCGAGTTTTAATCTTAGCTAGAACTGATCTACCACACGTAGCTTATACCAATTTCTGACACTAAGCTAAATGTCGAGTTCTAATCTTAGCTAGAACCGATCTACCACACGCTTGTATTTTAAGGCCTAAAATACTAACCACCCTTACAAGTATTTTCCTCACCTAAATACTATCATGATCAACCCGATCTAACTATTACACAAATTTGGAATACATGGACTCAATCTATACATTGTGAATGTAACACATGTCACGAATGCACTAACTAAACTACATAACTTCGTATCTTGACGATAACAAGAGTTCTTCTTTTGCACTTGAATGGATGGATGATTGGATTACATTTAAACAAACTTATAACAAGTTAAGTGATCAAAGAAAAATGTTTGAAAGAAGGGTTTAGATTTGAGAAAAACTGTGTGAAAAGAGGTGTGAAATATGTGAGAACAGCTCACTATTTATAGGCAAAGTTTCGAACCAAAATGCATGGCCGACCCCATTAACTCTTGACGGCCCCCTTATCAATAAGGGGGCGACCCATATATTTAAGGGGGCTGCCCACTTTACAGACGCTCCCATTTGTCCTTTTTCGGGAAGGTTTATCTAAGGCGTATTTTTCCGTTTTTAGGGTGAAATTTTGAATTCAAATATTTATTTTGAATTAAAACATTTCTTATAATTACAAAAATATTTTGACTAATTATTTGTGTAAAAAGGTTTTGTTACATTTATAAAAATGTAAAGTTTAAGACAAAAATTATTTCTTTGATCATTCAACAAATTTAAATTTTGTTTATTCATACCTTTAGTGATTTACGTCAGGTGCAAACATATATTTGTTGTTGAAGCAGACTTGAGACGTTAAGATATGTAGACGTATGAATGCATTGATGATTTGTGATCATGGGTAACTTAAGCACTTCACGTTATGTGTTATAAGTTACATGTTTGTCATCATCAAAACATAAAGAAAATATATAGATTAAATATCGTAATATTTATACCAACAATCTCCCCTATTTTTATGATGACAAAATATGTAAACTATAACTTATAATAAAATGTATAAGTTACTTGTTTACACTTCTTCTCCCCTTTTTGTCGAAACATAAAGGTGGACACTCCAAGCCATTCATTCCATTAGATGAGACTTTTACTATACTTCAATTCTTGAACCAACGAGACGAGCTTGCATCATCGCCAGTGATGTCTTGCTCCTATCAACTCCGTTTAATCATCCCAAGATATCTACTTTGACACTCGAGCACCCCTTAACTCATTGCACTCCTATAATACTTTCCTCCTATTGTAGATTGACTCAAGCGGATCCTTGAACCAAATATGTTACGCACTCTTAACCTACATCAAGGATTAGTTTCGCACAACATAATATATATATAAGATAAATATTATAGGGATGGAATACACATATCAAGAAATGTATAGATGTCTTAATGGTTGCAAATATAATGACTTTGACATTTTCAAATTCTCCCCCTCGGTGGATGCTCCCCCTTGTTTGGGGCACCAAGGAATCGAGCTAAAGAAGTGTGCTACAAAACAAAGTTAGTAGACAAGTGCACATATATATCATGACAATGATAGCTATATATATATAGCAAGACACTAGTGGAGAACAAGACATGCATGTCTTAGGTATATGCACTCTAAAGTATGACACTTAAAATGAAAATTCAAAACTTAGGCACATGCAATCATTGTTTTAATAACAACAACTTAAATCCAATATAAAAGGAATCATGACATATGCTTTAGACACGACAATGTTTAGAAACCAATGATAAGATTCAACCGACACATGCTTAAGGACTAAGACTCGACCAACACCCTTCGATATTATACCGACTTTAATAAACGAGAACAAAATTCATTTATTGATTGACACACTAATATTATGAGAATGACTTCTTCCAATATGTCATTTGGATAAGGATTATTAACGTATTTTGAATGACATGTTACTTATGATATCATCATCTAACCATGACAATGATTTGGATTCGGATAGACTTTCGTCAAAGGTTGTATTAAGAGATTCCTAATCAAGGTTTCTTTGTTAAGCATTATGTATGCTTTTCATGATTGGGGTGTTTAAGGATAAACATTTTTGTAAGACTTTAGGTCGAACTAAATGTTGACGGTCAAGATGATTTATTGAGGAAACATACTCTAAACGTAACATTTTAAAACAAGACGAATGTTACTAATATCTTGGCGAGATATGCCAAAATATATACTCTAAAAAGAGTTGAATAAAATAAGATGAAGATGAAAATGATACGCTCTTGGATGTGAATGAAAATGATCTTATAACGTGGAGATGAGCGTTAATGGAGAGGGAAGATGTTGACTAAAGGTTAACAAAGACGGTCTAGATTAATATATCATAAATGGAGAAGAAAGGTGTTGACTAGAGGTTAACAAAAAATGTGATGACTCGATAACACTTAAAGCTTGAATATCTTTTTTGTGTTCTTCACTTAATAGTAAGTAGATATTGTTGGAAGGTTATAAGGTAGGTGTAGGATGATTTTAAGGAGATAATGTCATTGGTTTAGATGTGAAGGGCTTTGTTGTGTAGTGATGGACTATGAGTATACTGGTTGTAAGGATTGTGTTTGAGAATGAGACGCATTTCATTACGAAATTCACTTGACTTTTGACAACATAGGAAAAAATGCTTATGAGAGAAAGGATATGATGACAACTTGTTGATCCATAGAGAGGCATCAAGATGGGAATAGGTTTATGCATTATGAAAGATGGTTCAACATCCATGGGTTGTAGTGGTGGTAAGTCACTATTAGATTGTAAGGAATGGTTACATGGTTGAATCTTCTTGTGAAGATGACTAGGTGCATGACTCGATATTGGTAGAAGTAAGGATGACCCAGTTTTTCATTTCACTTGGGTGGTTTGAGGATGTACTAGAACTAGTGATCACTAACAAGAGTGAAGAATAGTTATGAGGTTTGAGTGTATAGTAGAAGTGTATCTTGTGGTTTTTATGTATGATCGACATACGGGTTAAAAGGCTTGAATTAATTTTGGTTTAGTGCCCGAGGTGACTTGAGTTGAAAAGGAAGTGAGTGTTCTTGTAAGTTGGTTTCTAGTGAATAAGAATCACATATGAGTTTTTGAGTGTATTTGGTTAAAGGATATATGTGAGCGAGTGTGTTTTCCCTTCCCATTAAATTCGTGCTCATCCGGACATAAAGTGTGGAATAAAAATAATAAATGAAGACGAAGACATATTAAGACGGAAGCGATGAGCTTGATAATGTCAAGACGGATGACGGTTAGTATACGACAAACTTCATCCAAGAATTTGTGTAGCTCTTCTCGAGTATTGCGAATGTTCATAGATCAATCACACGACGAGGTACGAGGTTGTCTTAAAGGTGGTAGCGGAAAAGGTGGACGGAGGGCATTAACCATCTAAATAATAATATAGGTGTGATTAAGGTTTTTGTGAAACGAATTAGATATGAACAATGAGTGATATTTTAACATGCATTTTGCGAATTAAAAATTACTTAAGCATTACGGATGAAGTAATTAAGTTGTCGAGATTTATAGAGATAAATTTAATAGTAATAAGACTATTAAAGGTTCCATCATTCCTAGACCTAGACGTAAATAATTAAACGGTTCACGTTTGAGTGGTTTGGTGAGTATGCCGGTGATGTTATCTTTAGACAGAACTTTTTTGATGAAAATATTTCCTTATGGATATTGTCGCGAAGGAAATGATGACGGATTTCGATGAGTTTTCTATCCTAAGATCGATGGATAAAGTTCGATCCTTATTATGTATAAGGTGAGCATGACGATAAAACATCGTGACATTCCTGTGGGGATGGAAAGGACTAACGGAAGTGATTGTGATAGTCTCAAGGTGTGTAAATTAAAGAAGCTACGAATCACTTATGTAGAAACTCGTAATTCCTTTGTTACTCGAAGGTTGATGTTAGCTTTTAGCTTTTGGAAAAGCGTTTTAACATATGTTGTTAAAAGGCTTAAATATGAATTTTCAGAAATGACTTTTAACGTTTGCAATCGCAAGTTAAAATTACTTGAATATTTCGGACGGAATATTTAAGTTGTCAAACCTACTTAGAGGTGTATTGGATTTGTATCTAACTATCCCTTGACAAAAGAGTGGATTATTTGGTAGGAAACGAGATGATGAATAAGGAAGTGTGTGCATGGAGACTCTAAGAGATTTAAGACCTTTTATGACTATTATGACTTTTTAGATTGTGACACTAAAGGCCGCATGTAATAAGGGTATAAACTCTAATGTCAGGAAATATATACCTAGATGCATAAGACACATAGATTTAAGCATGTAAGACTATTTAAGCATGCAACAACACAATAACCATAAAGTTTAATGAGTAAGACTATATGACGTCTAAAAGTATATCGTGATAGGCATACCTAATTCGTTATGCATCAAACCGTCGTAGTATAGGTGCACAATTAACACGCAAGTCATGTGAAACGACACATAATAAATATGATTACTTTAAACGCAAACATTATGTAAAACATGTTAACATTTAGCATGTAAGAGCATGTATTATTTAGATAAACTAAGCAAATATTTGTTGATCATCAAGATAATCACGAAGTCATATAATCATATCACATAGGAACAAGTTATCATCTTGAAACTTCAAAACACATATGTAAGATGCCATAAATCTAGGAACGTTCAATAAAATCCTAGTAACTACTTGTTTAATGAGAAAGACAAATTTCATCAATGTAAACTAACATTAGTTACTACTTGTTTATTTGGTTTAAAATATCCTATCAAAGTGTAGCAAAGATGAAATATGTTTTATTCTCAAATACTTAACCTACTATGACTCAAACAACCATGTTTTTATGATGGGAGATCTAGATGATATATTTCACATATAGTCCTAGTAGAGATGTGTTGAATCTTTAGAAAAGCATAAGCAAGAAGTTTTAATCTTTTGTTAAAGTTCTATAGGTTGTTTGGTTTCGATTACATATTGCTTGATTTAATGGATGTCTTATATTTAGTCATCTTTCATGTATAGTTGTTACATGTGATATTTAACGTGTTTGGATTTTCAAAAGCCAAGAGATGTGCTTATTTGTGACAATGAAAAATAGTTTATATTGAGAATGTTTTAAGAATGCTCCTTTGCATGTCTTGTGAAATGAATTCCACCAAGATTATTTATCTTAATTGAGTTTGTGATTCTTCAATGATAAATGATTGAAAAGAGACATTGATTCGCTGTTAAGCACACACTTATATAGCAACCCTAATACAGATCCTAACCGAATGCCCTTGACCAAGGCAAAAGGTCAAATTCCACAAAAGGATAAAATACACCATTAACTACATATTGTAAATAGGTTATTTTTTCAAATCTAAGAAACTTTATATTTTTCAACAAATAATGTGTAGTGTATTATCTTGTAACATAACCATTCATGCTACGAAGAAAATAAAATACATAGGATGTATGTTATCCTTTATCAATTGTTTGATACGATAAGTGCATGAATTATTTAGACATAATGTTTTCCAAACATCATGTCATCCTAGGTGAATAAATAAGAGTATTGTTCTTTTTTGAGAAATTAGCCAAATGAGAATTTGAGCTTTGAGTTGTGCTTTTAAGTTGTATGAGCAAAGTTTACATATGTTGTTTGTTTGCTCGTGTTTGGTTTTTCAGAAATGACACATTTACCAATTTCATTGCAATGTAAATTGCTTGAATACTTCAGACGAAACATCCAAGTCATCAATCCTAATTCATTGTGTATTTTATGCATGTATTAAACATATTAGTCTAATATTTGGAACACAACTATTAGACAAGTAGACTCAATATGGCATCATCAACACAAGTGTGAGTTATGATCCGATGCATATTCTTCTCATCTAGAAAATGATGTAATTATTTTCATATCAATCGAGTGTGATCGAGTATGTAGATCCAAGATAATATCTTTTGTTATATATTGATATAGTCTTAAAACTAAATAAATAAGAATCTGATTTCATGTCCATACTCAAAAACTTGTCAATTAGATTCGATAAAGATATCAATCATAATTTGAATAGTGAATCGATATATACTTGAATTTTTTTTACCCTCACGAACACTCATTTAAAAGAAAATAAATAAATATTTTAATAGTGTACTCCATTAATCCTAAGACTAGTTGTAAGGTGAGGTTGATGAATAATGATAAGTTAATTTCTTACTTAAAGATTGCCATAAATTTTGCTTGTGCGAAAAACTATTTGTTGTTATATATAGCATGCATAGTTTTTGACATTTTATGAGTATGTAAATGATTTTTCTAACCATTTTTATACAACACACATCTTTTATAAAATACTATATGTTTATAAAAAGAATGTAATTATGTGTGTGTATTAGAACAATGCAAGCACAAGCATTTTCTTGTTCTTAATTACTAATGTATTAATACAATCTTTTTTTTGTTTAACCAACCTAAGGTCAAACAAGGCAAGATGACGGAAAGATTTAGACATCTTGTTAGAAGAGAATTAACATGTTAGAAATATTTTGGTGACGGGTTTTAACACATTTTCCAGCATACTTGACAAGTAATTGAACTTTTATTCCTAAGTATATTATCATACTCGAAAAGATTTACAAGATGTTTATGTAACATTTGTAAATTGAGTGATCCATGCCTATATTGCAATGCAAAAACAATTTAGCAACTTAGTACAAGGAATATAGCACAAGTTCTATTTAGGCATAACCGAAAACTAGTGACAAACAAATAATGTACATGGCACATGTGTTTAGATATATAATTAGCTCAATTACAAATAGCAACGATCATTTAATAATATCTATTAACAAAATTAAGACACAAGGAAGTGCACATAATCATATAGCATAACACATAAACACATAACAAGTATTGTTCTGCGATTTGTGTATTAGATACGAACAATGTATACATAGCACTGTTTGTTTGAAAACGAATATTCTTTCTCCCCATAATCAAAAACAAGTCTAAACCTCATTTTAGAATATTTAATTAAAAATAAACACAAAAAGTTAAAACACCATTATTCTTACTAATACACTATCCATGCGAACTAGAGAAAATGATCACTGACTTCCGAAAACGTAAAAAGATCAAAAATACAAAGTAACATCTACGTGAGAAATCGAAACTCCAATAAGAGCCTCACACTCGCTCTTCACAATAAATGAGTTAAATATATTGTAACACATTTCTTAAAAGCGATCAATACATAAGTTCTCTATTTTTTACAATACTTGTAAGTTTTTCTATATATAAAGTAGACTCCTCAATTATCTTAAAATTGCGGGTGCGCGACTTCTACTGCTTACGGTTGATTTTATATGAATTTTCAAAGTTTTTAAAAATCTGCCAAATCAGACAGGTGCCCCCTGATTGATAAGGGGGCCGCCCAGGGAGATAAGGGGCCGCCCATCTGACACTCAAATTCGGCATTTTTTGTACAAAATCATTTAGTGACTTAGCAGAAAGATGTAAAACTTACTAAACTTGATACCAAACATATAACACTTATTTTAAGTATCATTTTTACTTCAAGCTAGTATACTAAGTGTATTTAACAACAAAACTAATAGAAGTCAATCAACAAAACACTTTTCATATATAATCCCTTTCATGGGTAATTTGATACATGGATCGTACTCAATTTTTAAAACCATTTGTTTTGAAAAATAGAGCGACGTGGCTCTGATACCAATCATGGAAATCGTAGAGGGGGAGGGGGTGGGGAGGGTGAATACATTTCCATTTAAAAACTTAAAATATTTCATATCAATTTGCCGATCAAGCGTGATACAATATGAAGAGTATTCTTATTATTTATATACATGTAGTACCAAATCGTATAACAACAATATAAACCAAAGCACAATGTTCACATTTATTCATGACACAAACATAATCAATATTATATAAGCAATACGACACACAATTGCAAGTATAAATATAAAACGATAAATGCGAGTATAAATGTAAAGAGATGAGTATAAGAAAATGCAAACCGGACACGAAGATTTACAGTGGTTAGGTCACGAAGCTCCTCTTCGCCCTACTCCACTCCCTGAGTACCCAACTCGAGAGTTACTTCACTAGTCAACAAGCTCCCTTTAGGTGGAGAAAATCGTACACAAGAGCTTACACCAATTTCCGACACAAAGTCAAATGTCGAGTTCTAATCTTAGCTAGAACCAATCTACCCCGTAGCTTACACCAATTTCAGACACTAAGCCAAATGTCGAGTTCTAATCTTAGCTAGAACCAATCTACCACATGCTTGTATTTTAAGGTCTAAAATACTAATCACCCTCACATTTATTTACCTCGCCTAAATACTATCACGATTAACCTGATCTAACCACTAATCATTCTTACAAGTATTTACCTCACCTAAAAACTATCACGATCAACCCAATCTAACTATTACACAAGTTTGGAATATGTGGACTCGATCTATGCATTATGAATGTAACACATGTCACGAATGCACTAACTAAACTACATAACTTCGTATCTTGACGATAGCGAGAGTTCTTCTCTTGCACTTGGAGGAATAAGCTTGAATCACTTGGAAACAAATGCTTATGATTAAATGATCAAAAAGTTTTTTAGAGGATGTAGAAGATGTATAAACTGATTTGAGACAGAAAGAAAATAGATGCAAAAGGTGAAAAATCTGTGGGGAACAATCCACTATTTATAGGCAAGGCTGAGAGCGTTTTTACATGACCGGCCTCCTTAGCTCTATGGTCGGCCCCCTTATCACTAAGGGGCCCGCCCTTACCTATAAGGGGGTCGCCATAGCTGGACACTCTCATTTTTGTCTTTTCCAGGGGAGGTGTTTTCTGGATCAAATATATTCGTTTTTAAGTTGAAAGTTTGAATTCAAAATATTTATTTTGAATAAAATATTTCTTATAAATACAAAAATGTTTTGTATAAGTTTTAAAAATGTTTGTAACATTTTATAAAAAAATGTAAGGTTTAAGAAAAATAAAAATTCATTTGATCATAAAATAAATTATGCATTTATTTATTCATACCTTAAGTGATTTACGTCGGGTGCAAACTACGTTGAAGCAGACTTGAGACGTCGAGAGATGTTAATGTATGAATTCATTGATGATTTGTGATTACAAGTAACTTTGGCACTTTACGTTATGTGTTATAAGTTACATGTTTGTCATCTCCAAAACATGAAGAGAATGTATAGATTAAATATCGTAATATTTCTGTCGACGCTCGTTTTCATAACTTGTTTACAAACTCGTTTACATGATTGATTCTAAACTCATTTTACAAATCTCGAGGCGAGATACATTGCTCATTTTACAATTAGACACAAGTACAATACTATTCAATTCTTACAGTGAGTACGTAGCGTGCCTAAGTAGCGATAACCCACTATGCCCACTATCATGAACTGTTAAGTACTTTGTGTAAGCGCGTGTGTTATAAATAGATCTATTTGGGAGTGACATCCCCGTCCAGGATTAATGTCTACAAGGCCAACGGGCGTATACCATGTCGGATTTAGATGTTACGGGTTGATATCTACACGGGGCTTTTAATTGCATTAAGTTTCACACATACAAGTCGTAGCATCAGTGTCATGAGCTTAGTGAAGTCGTAATTACATTTTGTGATATTGTATGTGTTACAATAGCTATACGTTTTAAATCTTGTGGTCCACACTACTTTCATTGAACGTCACTAATTGTTAAATATTTTTCATGATATTGTGGTGAAGCAGTAGACACCAAACTCTTTTGATCCTACATTTACATTTACATAAATCTATAAACTCGTCAACTTTATGTTGACACTTTTAAGCATGTCTTTCTTAGGTGAATATGATGCTTGACATAACTGATGTGCATTGGAGTCCAAATTTTACAAAGATTACATTCATGGATTTCTACATACATTCAAACAATCAAATCTCGTTGTATTATTTTCAGTCTTTCATTTTGATACAACTTTGGGACAAATGTTATAACAAGTTCAATTTCAATTAAATCAACGAGATTACTTTTCAAACGACTCATTTAGAGGTCGCTCTCTTATATCTTGTGTTATTGTATTATGAAGTAATGCCCCCGATTACCATTCCGCTACGACATATTTTGGGGGTGTTACAGAAAAAGAGTGGGCGAAAAGAATTAGGCAAGAACAAGCTCATGATGAGTTATTCATGTTGGAATTTGGGGTGCAATCTGATTCCGAATCAGACTAAATTCATGCGTTTATGTTTTTATTTAGCTATGTATCGTTTTTAATAATCTATGTACTATTTTAATTTTGTTGTTATATAATGTTTTTATTATTATGTAATATTTTTATTTTTTATGAAATTTAATTTTGTTGTTAAAAAAATTTTAAAAAAATTGAAGATCGTCTTATAGTGATAAAAAATCGCATGTAAGTCGCCGGAGAGAAAAAGCCGATGTGGCAGAAAAAAATAAAGGTCGTTGATGGTCCTTATAGTAGGCAGCCTTATAAACTGATAAACAATTTGTTCACTCATCAATGTACGATAAACTTTAACCAATTTATTTCCACCCTTAATTTCCATTGCAAGCACCATAATTCGGTACTCGATATCTCGTTCACATTAGTATCATTTTGAACACTTATTATATTGTTACCAAGTTCTCGTTAAGGAGTGCTATCCAAATAATATGATATTCGTATAAGTAACTCAAGTCTATAACAATTTGTGTTCAAATTGGATGAAAAACATATTTTCACATAGATTTTTGCAACAGGTGTTAATGTGATTAACACGTAACCAATATTATAATGTGAAATTTTATGTTGTTGGTTTACCATTTTTAATTTAACTTCAACAAAGTTCTCAAGAGTTATATAGTTAACCAACAACCAATAGCCCTCTAAGTTGACCTTTTGATACATCACAAATACTTTTTTATATAGTTATGATAGAGTCAAGAATTCAAACAAACAAAAAAAAACCCTTTAAAAATAGTAATTCTTGGATGCTATTACCGTCCAATTACTATCAACACGTATTATCTATCTTATAGCATCATTTGCTCTAAAAGTTTGTTTATGTCTTCAACTCTTGATATCAGCTAATTGACATCTTCGTATGTTGACTTATAACTATTCATCCAAAAGTTATTAATGTATATGTAGAACTAGAAGGTAAAGGGGAAAAAAATGAGAACTATCAACAAAAATAAAATAATGTAATCCGTATCAAACAACAAACTCCCATCTAAACCTAAATTTGTTATCCTTCTTTACTTATAAACTAGATTCTATTATAAAGCGATGTAACAAATACAAGAAACTGTCATTAGTTTGTTAACACAAGATGAGCTATTTAAATTTGAGGATTGTTCCACAAAAAGATATACATAAAGCCTTTCTTAAATAAAAAATATACCCAAAAGTTTTCACATAATGATGTAGCAAAATAATTTGTCTAATCTAATAGATTAATGATTTCTAAAATTGTTTTGATTGAACAAATTAAGTTGTTACATCATTGTGTTAGAGTTTTTTTGCGAATATATTGTGAACATAACATTCATCCTTAAAATTTTGAACTGTTTTATGATTATAATTTTTTCCAAGTTAGTTTATTATTCTTCATTAACCGTATATGTTAAAAGAAATTATAGGTGACTATACGTTTTTTTGTTGTTGATAGTATGTAATCATAGATGCTAACTCGGGTGTAGTTATCAATCTGAATTTCACATATTATTATTGTTTTGTTTGATCACAAAACCGAAACTATCGCCACAAGTGACCACCAACTAGCTAAATGGTGCACAATTTGGGGACCTCAACCATTCATCGTCACCACCCACTCCCAAGCAAATTGAACCTATTTCAACAACCTTATGCGTCGCTTAGCATGCTAGCTGAAAAATAAGCAAACGCACACATCGACCATACAATGGTTGACGATTTATAAAATAAGTCAGTTTATTGTTTTTGTTTAAAGGAAATTATGGTTAACTATATGCATACATTTTGTTGATAATAAGTAATCATAGATGCTAACGCGGGTGTAGTTATCATTCTAAATTTCACATATTATTGTTTTTTTATCACAAAACACAAACTAACACAACAAACGAACACCAACTAGCAAAATGGTGAACACAATCTAGCGACCTCAACCATTCATCGTGACCCACTTTCAAACCAAATGCACCTATTTCAACAACCTTATGCATCCTTTAGCGTGCTAGCTGAAAAATAAGCACGAGACATTGTCAACATCCAAAACTCAAGAGTCAATAACTCTCCTCACAACCCTAAACATCTTTTGCAAAAATAGAAAATTTGTGAATCATTTTCATAGTCTAATAACCAAAGTAGAAGTCAAAACAATGTTGACTACCATTTACTATAGTAATTTAAAGGGTAAAATCCATAAATTACCAACGTACTTTCTAAAATTTTCCGACATGAACCATTTATTTTTTTATTAACACCGAAACCCACGTACTTTCAAATTTTTAACCGACTTGAGCTGTAACATTTCACATTTTCAGGTCATTTACGACTTCAATTATTCAATTATTTATTTTTAGGCTTTTGCGCGTTTACTTTTAATTTTTACCGTTAAGCTAAATCGCGTAAACTAAAAATGAGCATTTAACGTAAACGGGCATCAAACAATTAAATGTTTACGTCAAGTAAGTGTTATAAAGTTATTAGGATGATAATTTATAACTTTACGCTTTTTATTTTTATTGGTTGCGTAAAACGTTTACGTAACGCAATAAAACTACACTTTTGCATGCATGGCAAACCATAAACCCACCTACACTTCAACAAATACCCACTAATACCCATAATACCCAAAAACTTCATAAACATTTGTTAAATTCAGCCCCTAACCAAATTACACCATACAAACACATGTATACACTTCCAAATTAAATCAAAACCCTCCACTAACACTATTAAACAATCATAGTTATTATCCAAGGGATCAAACCACCACTTTTACCCAAATTGTGTCCCCCTTTGCTCCTAGAACACGGCAAGAACCACAAGGCAAGAAAGAAACCAAATGACAAGCATGCTAGTAATGTCTTATCACCTCTTACAAGACAAGAGACATGTCCCTAGTTTTACATAGCCTAAGTGAGTTTTAAACTCATTCTCTTTGTCCTCTTGGTCCCCCTAACCGGACATAGGAAGAAGAAACAACAAAAACCATGTTCTAGTTCACTAAGTGGTATTAACACAAGCCTTGGCCTATAAATAGAACCCATAAAGTGATAAGGATCTCACACTTAACCATTTCAAAGAAAAATCAAACACACAAACTCTCTCTTGCACCTCTCTAACCCACGACATACATTCCACACATATACACAATCCATATTTTTGATTTCTAAGCTAGTACAAGTGTTCAAGGTTCATTGTTGGTCATATATTGTTGGTCATATATAAGGTATCTTGGAAGCTTTGATATTTTTATGTAAAAGTAGATTGTATAAGGATTATAAAAATGTAAGAAACTTGAAAAACCGATGGGTAATGAATTTGTTATGACTTTTCATGTTTATGTAATAAAATAACCAAAAGTAACTTTACAAATATGATATTTTAATTTATCATTCAAATACGAAACCACGGATATAAAGAATATGCAAAACAGAATTGAAACGAAAAAGATATAAGGTTTATAAAACCTTATGCACTATTTTATACTTGTGCACTATTTTTGTGAAATCAATTAAACTAATTATATAATGTTATTATATAATGTTATTATATAATAATTATATAATAATTATATAATAATTATATAATTATATAATTATATAATGTTATTATATAATTATATAATGTTATTATATAATATTATTATATAATTATATGTGCGGCAGATGGTGGCAGAGGAGGCCGCCGGATTGAGAGAGAGAAGGGTGTGTATGTGTGTTTTTATAAAGTAAAAAATGAAAATGATATAAAAGTTTATAACTTTTATATATATATAAAACTTTATTCTAAGTTTAGAAGAGTATAAAAGTCTAGGGTCACTTGTGTAAGTTTTTAGTATTAGTTTTGATAATTAACGGTTTCGGGATTCGGACTCGTATTTGACGCGACTTACAAGGATGATTCAATCTCGAAACTTGCCGTCATGCATTATTTTCCAAAATCATTTTTCTGATTAAATGAGTATTCATTGATAATGTTTCATACATATTTTCATAACATTTATAACAATATTCGTTATTTATTTTGTGGACCGGTATGCCTTTGTTGCAGTATAAGAATCATGGATTTCAACTCGAATATTCGCGTTTTCAAAAACGCTTTTACTTAAATGCAAAGTATTTTATATAAATTTTTTATTTAATAAAACGTGATAATAAAAATATTAATTTAATTATTTTGTGTTTCCTAAAACTTGTGCGGAGGGCATTTCAGTCACTTTCTGATTGTTTTGAGGTCTCGGTCAAAACTAAAAAGGTTGTCAGGAATGCGTTACATCCAATTGCTTTAGAGTGTCCGAATAAGGAATGGAAAACGTTGATTTTTAGCTGCTCGTTTTTGATAATTCAAATTGGGGAAGAACATATATCTCTTTTAAATATGTTCCGAAAAATTACCGGTTAAGCGGTAATCGCTTTTATGTGAAAATAAAAGACCAAAAGTCAAAAGTCAAGTTAGACCCTAAAAGTCAAAGGGTAAAATCGTCATTCAACATTCGAAAATTCTCGGATGTTACATTTAATATCTTTTTTGTGTTCTTTACTTGCTAGAAAGTGAAAATGATTGGACCCAAAAACAATGGTGATGACTCAATAAACTTGAAGATTAAATTATCTCTTGTGTTCTTCATTGCGCAGTACAGTGGTACATGTTAGGAAGAGACGCATTTTCATTAGAAATATTCACTTGACTTTTGTTACAATAGGCCACACATGTTATGTTTTTTTATATATTTTTCTTTATAATGCTAGGTCGGGTATGAAGATGAGACGCATTTCATTACGAAATTCACTTGTGGGGAATGGTAACATGGTGAATCTTCTTGTGAAGATGACTAGGTGGATGACTCGAGGTTGATAGTAGTAAAGATGACTCGGTTTTTCATTTCACTTTGGTGGTTTGGGGATGTACTAGAACTAGTGATCACTAACAAGAGTGAAAAATAGTTATGAGGTTTGAGTGTATGGTAGAAGTGTATCTTATGGTTTCTAGTAAATAAGAATCACCTATTATGTGAGTTCTTGAGAGTGTCTTGCGAGTTTTAAAGGATATATGTGAACATGTATGTTTTCCCTTCCCTGTTAATTCGTGCTTCCGGGACATAGATTGTGGAATAAAAAGAATAAATGAAGAAAAATAAGACGGAAGCTGGCGATGAGTGATGACATTGTCAAGGACGGATGACGGTTAGCATCGATGAACTTCATCACGAAGTATGTAGCTCTTCTAGAGTATTGCGAATGTTTATAGAACAATTACACGTACGAGGTATGGGTTGTCTTAAAAAGGTGGCTGGTAGCCCGAAAATGTGGACGAAAGATATTAACCATCTATATAATAATAGAGGCGTGATTAAGGTTTTTGTGAAACGAATTAGACATGAACAATGAGTGACATTTTAATTTGCATTTCGCGAATTAAAAATGCTTAAACATTTCAGATGAAATGATTAAGTTGTCGAGATTTATCGGAATGTATTTAATAGTAACAAGACTATTAAAATGAGAATGACACATTTATGAGATTTGTTTCATCATTCCTAGACCTAGACTTATATAATAAAAAGGTTCACTTAGCAGTGGTTTGATGAGGATGCCGGCGATGTTGTCTTCCGACGGAACTTTTTCGATGAAGATATTTCCTTTTGGACATTGTCGCGAAGGAAATGACGACGAATTTTGATGAGTTTTCTATCCTAAGATCGATGGATAAAGTTTGATCCTTATTATGTATGAGGTGAGCATGATGATAAAACATCGTGACATTCCTAAGGGGATGGAAAAGACTAACGAAAATGAAAGTACTTAGTCTTACAGTTGTGTATTAAATTAAGGAGCTAGATATCACTTATGTAGAAACTCGTTAAGCCTTTGTTACACGAAGTGATGTAGCTTTTAGCTTTAGGAAGAGCGTTTTAACATATGTTGTTAAAAGGCTTGAATATGAATTTTCGGATATGACCTTTAACGTTTGCGATCGCAAGTTAAAGATACTTGAATATCAGATGAAATATTTAAGTTGTCAAACCTACTTTTAGGTATATTAGATTTGTATCTAACTTTACCTTGACAAAAGAATGAATCATTTGGAAGAAAGCGAGATGATGATTAAAGGAATGTGTGAGTGAAGACTCTAGAAGATATAAGACCGTTTTATGACTCTTTTTGACTTTTTAGATTTGTGACACGGACGTGAAGAAAAATATTCTAGTATGAGAAAATTTATACCTAGATGCATAAGACATATAGATATAAGCATGCAAGTTTATCTAACATGCATTGACAAAAATAATCACGAGATTATTGTGTAAGACTACTATGAATGAAACGTTATGAATTTCTTAGTGCAAATAGATTCTCTTACGTAGTCATTCTATGTTAAAACAAATAGAATTCTTATATTTTCTAATGAATTGTAGCAAAGAATTAAATATTTGTATTATCTTTTCATATAGAGCTAACATGACTCAACTAAATGCTTTATTCCGTGTTCGAATTAATCCTACTAAGATGTGTGGAATTCTTAGAGAAGCGTAAGCAAGATGTTTTAATCTTTTGTTTAAGATCTATAGATTGTTTGGTTTCGATTACATATTGCTTGATTTAATGGATGTCTTACATGTGTAGTTGTCACATGTGATATTTAACGTGTTTGGTTTTTCAAAAGCCACGAGATGTACTTATTTGTGACAATGAAAAATATGTTATATTGAGAGTGTTTTAAGAATGCTCCTTTATCTTAGGTGAATCTCATTTGCATGTCTTGTGAAGTTGAACTCTCATTAAAAAGTTATTTATCCTTCATTGGAGTTTTTGATTCTTTTAATGATAAATGATTGAAACGAGACTATTTTATTTCTTAAAACAATTATTGCTTTTTAAAATTATTATTCTTATCAATGTTGTATTCATAATTAAATAGTATTTGGATAAATGTTTTTTTACCTGTTTATGCATTGATACATATTGTGCTAGGTTTTTGTTTACAATTCTAATAACTTATATTTTCAAATAATATGTAATGTATTATCTTGTAACACAACCATTCATGCCATGAAGAAACTAAAATACTTAGGATATAAATTATCCTTTGTCAATCGTTTAATACGATAAGTGCATGAATTCTTTAAACATAATTTTTCCCAAACATCATGTTATCCTAGGTGAATGATAAGAATAGTTATTTTATTAAGAGTTTAGCTAAATGTGAATTTAATATTTGTGTTGTGCTTTTAAGTTGTATGAGCAAAGTTTACATATGTTGTTAGTTTGCTCGTGTTTGGTTTTTTGGAAATGACAAATTTATCAATTGCATTGCAATGTAAATTACTTGAATATTTTGGACGAAACACCTAAGTCGTCAATCCTAATTCATTATGTATTTTATGCATGTATTAAACATATTAGTATAATATTTGGAACACAACCTTTGGACAAGTAGACTTAACATGACATCATCAACACAAGTGTGAGTTATGATCGGATGCATATTCTTTTCATCTAGAGAAGGATGTAATTATTTTCATATCAATCTAGTGTAATTGAGTATGTTGATCCAAGATAAATGTCTTTTGTTTTATTTGAGTTATCTATTGATTATAGTCTTGAAGCTAAACAAATAAGAATAAATTTTCATGTCCATGCTATAAAACATGTCAATTAGATCTCGATAATTATATCATTCTAATTTGAATAATGAATCGATATAATCAAGATCTTTCTTGACCCTCACAAATACTCATTTAAAGAAAATAAATAAATATTTTAATAGTGTGTTTCATTAATCTTAACACTAGTATTAAGTGTGAGGACATTTAAAATGATGACTTAAGTGAGTTATTATGTTTAATAAGGTTTAAAAAATGTTGATGTAACATTTGCAAACAAAGTGATCTTTTTCTATATGCAATGCAAGAACAATTTCGCAATCTTAATGCAAGAAATCTAGCATAGTTATAGTTACGGATTTAATCTTCGAAAAAGTTACAAACGAATAGTCATGTGCTTAGATATGTTAATTAGCTCTCATTTACAAATTAGCAACGATCACTTATTAATTTCTATTAAGCAAATTAAGACACAAAGAAGTGCATATAATCTATAGGCAGAAACACATGAAAGTATTTGTCGTGTTTTGTGTATTAGATACAGCAATGTATACTTAGCTCGGTTTTGTTTGAAAACGAATTAGTTTCCTCCCCATTTCAAAAATTAACAAAATTTTAATATTTTTGAAAAGTTAATTACATTATTTTTCAAAGATATACCGACTAGACATGCCCGACTTGAAGGAAAAGGTAAAATACAAGTTTTACGTCAAAATGAAACACAAATTTTTGACCACTATTGTAGTATTTGCATTCTTTGACTTAAGTTTTAAATAATACTTGGAAGTATTTTAATGAAAGATAGATCTATTATCTTTAAAATGACGGGTGTCCATGACTTCTACGACTTACGGGTTGATTTTATATGAAATTTTCAAAGTTTCGAAAATTTGACGAATACAGACAGAAGGCCCCCTGATGATAAGGGGGCGCCAGGAGATATAGGGGGTAGCGCCCATCTGAACATCAGATTCATATTTTTGTTACAAAATCTTTAGTGACTTAGCGGAAAGATGTAGAATTATGAGTTTTGTTGCATAGCCAAACATTAAAAACAATTATTTTTAGCATCATTTTTTATACGAGTAGTATACTAAGTGTATTTAACAACAAAAGTATTACAAGTTAAGAAAAATAACACTTTTCATATATAACCCCCCTTCATGGGCAATTTGATACATGGATCGTACTCCATTTTTAAAACCATTTTTTTTGATAATCTATGACGTCGTGACCCCTAATACCATTGTGGAAATCGTTATAGAGGGGTGTGAATACGTTCCATTTAAAAAAATTAAAATGTTTTTGTATGAATTGTCAATCAAGCTTGTACGTTATATGGAAGTGCGTGAATAATACATTTAGTATTCATTAAAATATGTTCATAGCCATATAAACACAATCATAATGTAACTCTCTATCCATGACGCAATCATCATCCAAAACAATATAAGCAACAATAAACCCCCCCATATAGATCTGATGCAACTATAAATGTAAGGCGATAAGGTAAATAAAGATGTTTAAGGAAAGGTAAAAAAAAATGCAAACCGGAAGCGATGATTTATTAGTGGTTGTCACAAAGCACCTCTTTTGCCTTCTCCACGACCCCGAATACCCAACACGCCAGTGGTTACTTCACTAGTCACAAGCTCCCTATAAGGCAGAAACAAATCTATCACAAGGCAATATGTCGAGGTTCTAAGCCAATGTCGAGTTCTAATCCTAGCTAGAACCAATCTATCACAACTTTTGTATTTTGAGGACTAAAATACTAACCGCACTACTTCACAACAATTCACAACTTCACTTCACTTCACAACTTCTCTTCACTTCACTACTTCACTTTACTTCACAACTTCACTACGCTTCACAACTTCACTATGCTTCACAACTTCACTTTACTTCACCTAGACACTACCACAATCACACCAATCTAACACTACTTACTATGATCACCACGATTCAACTATACACACCATGATCACCACGATCTAACTATTACACAAGTTTGGAATACATGGACTCGATCTATACATTGTGAATGTAAGACATGTCACGAATGCACTAACTAAAACTACATAACTTGTATCTTGATGGATAACGAGAGTTCTTCTCTTGCACTTGGAGGAATAAGCTTGAATCACTTGGAAACAAATGTTTTAAGATTAAATGATCAAATGATTGTAGGTGATGTATAAACTGATTTTAGACAGAAAAGAATGAGTGCAAAAAGTGAGAAAATATGTGAGAAACAGTCACTATTTATTAGGCCCAAGCTGAGAGCGGTTTTTGTCACGGACCGGGCCCCCTGAGCTCATGTGTCGGCCACCTTATCACTAAGGGGAGACGCCTCTAGATTTAATGAGGTGTCCACCCAGGGCTGGACACTCCCTTTTTTGTCTATTCCAGGGTGGAGTTTTTGAAAACATTTTAGCCGTTTTTAGGTAGAAATTTAAATTCAAAATATTGATTTTGAATAAAACGTTTCTTTTTAATGTAAAAATGTTTTGTAAAAGTTATAAAAATGTTTGTACATTTTATAAAAAATGTGAGGTTGAATAAAAATTCATTTGATCATAAAATGCATTAAGCATTTATTTATTCATACCTTTAAGTGATTTAACGTTCGGTGCAAACTTGTTGTAGCGGGCTTTAGACGTCAAGAGATGTTGTAGTTTATAAATGCTTTGATTAATTTGTTCACAAGATAACTTAAAGCACTTTACGTTATGTGTTATAATTTACATGTTTGTCATCACCAAAAACAAAAAGGGAATGTATAGATAAAATATCGTAATATTTCTACCAACAATCACCACTAAATCATTCCCGGATAGCTCTTGATACCAATTGTAAGGATGATTCTTACATGTTTTCACACACTAATAAGCAAAGCAATAAGATGAGGAAGAGAGGTGAAAGACTAGAATAAGCTAGAAGGAAATAAGATGATTCTTGATAAGAAAGATAAGCAAAACAAACACCTTATTCTTTCTACCTTACAAAAACCTAATACGACTAGTCAACCCTCTCTACCAACACTAGAAATGAGGGAGAAGGTTTCCTTTTATAAGGTAAGGAGCCTCTTACACTTTCCTTCTTCTAGCGATGTGGGATAAATCCGAAAACATATACGATATTAGCTTAGGAATTCCGTAACTACTATATTTGACTATTAGAAGGTTCGTAAGCATAAAATGGCCATCACTTCATAAAAACGTAGGCTAACATGATCTTTGCTCATATGAATTGGAGGGCAAGAAACACAAAGCATTGCTTGTCTAACGGGTTGCACTTAATCTTTTTTGGGGTGCTCACGGTCCGAAAACCGGACCGGACCGATCAAAACCGGACCGGACCGAAACCGAGTTTGGCCAAAACACCGGACCGAAGAACGACGAATGGTCCGGTCCGTTGGGTCTTGGTCCTGGTCCGGTCCAACAAGACGTAATGCCGGTTTTTTTAGTAATATCGAACCGGATTCCGACCCGGATCGAAGACGAAATAAGGGACGGATGGACCGAGAACCGGACCGAAAAATAAGTTCGGGCCGGTTCCGGTACCGTGTCCAGGGTCCGTTTTGATCTTGTCTCCATTTAGTTACTAAATAATTTCCGATTTCCAGGTTTGCCAGTGCAGTTCAGGATTTCAGTTTAAGATAAACCTGAAATAAAATGCTAATAGCCATTTTCTTTCGAACCAATACTTTCTATAGACTTCTCATTAGATGATATTATTACTACATGTTTATCAGTCATGTCTTTTTATAACCATCAGACTTACTTAACATATACAAGTTACAAACTTCAGCATTCTCAGCAAAACAAACCTTAAACTTTAATCATATAAAAGTTTATGACATGTAACTTCATTTCATCAATATTCACCATTATTGCAACAAATTGAGTAGTATGTATCTTTACCGCAACAAGTTAACGCTTATACTTTGATTGCCGAGTATCGCTTGCGCTTTAATCTAGTACATATAACAACATCAAGGGCTACACTGGTTCATAAAACCTAACTTAATTACTCAGAAATTTACATTTGATGAGTACTTTTGACCATTTGTAAACTTCACTGGAATCACATTACTTGCTATAATGGTTTTTCCATCTGGCGAAGTGAGTCTAAAAGAATACGGAGATTTAAATGTTTCTGTAATATCTTTCTTCCACACTGCACCCCATATGTTATCCATAGGAGAAAATATTTGAGTGCCATTGGGTGCCATCTCGACACTACGGAAACCACCGTCTCCATTTGTATATTCAATTGCCATTGCAAACCAGTTTGCATTGTTTTTGTCATTAAGTTTGAATGCAATCTTCGTAAGTCCATAGTTGCATGGTACTCTATCACGTACATAACAAGGTGGTTATTCTTACTTTATTAGAATTAAATAAGAATAAACTAGAAATCATACAAAGGAAGAACTGCAATTTTGTGTCAATTGCAGTTACTAATTCTTAATCGGTATTCGGTAACAAATATGAAATTCTCTTTCACGTTCCATGCAATTAACTGAAGTATAATGTTTCATGGAGAGTAAGGGACCATCTGTAAATCTTTTTAATTTGACTGTTTTTAAATTGCAGTATCTAATTTACTTAATTATATATGCTATGCCACATGAATCTCCTTATATAATTGTTTGTTACTTAATATAAATAAAATTTTATATATCGTTGATGGCTTATGTGTAATTGTAAACAACTACACTGGTTAGCCTAGTGGTAGGGGGGGGAAAAGGGTTTTAAAAAACTCTTGTGGCTATCATACTAAAATATGTGAGGTGTTAAGTTTAATTCCTACTAGGCGCAAACAATCTTTAAATGGTCACGTCAACTCGAAAAGGAAAGCTTTATCTGGTTTGAGTCTATGTAACGATAGGTTCAAACCTTGTGAATTAATTGGCCGAAAAATCGAAAACCATATTTACCCGAAAAATGTGAACAACTAGGAATCAATAAGGACAATAATGCTATTTCGATAAAAGGAAACTTAGAGAACTTTGTCTTAGTAAATTTCTTAAAAGTAGGAAGAAGTGTTTCACTGATTACAGTGTGAAATATTTTCTCCATTTGTATAATTCCCACGGTTGGTGAATGCGTGAACTCCTTTTGTGCATTTATATATGAAAATTGAAGCTTATTTTTTTTAGAGTTTCATTTCAGTGGGCGAAAGATTAAAAAAAAAAATCCACATAAATACCTTTTATACTGTATATGCACCCTGGCCAGTTTTCTTAGCTTGTGTGTCTTGGCCAGGGGTTTGCCATTGCACCAAATGCGAATCCATCAATCAAATGAAAAGGTACTTCGTTTCAATTTACCAGGACACTCCGTTGCTAATCGTCACATTGATTGTTTTCCGTGCAGTATGGTGGTTCGTGTACTAAATATTCTGCATATAATTAATGGCAAACCCGCAATATAGGTAATTGCTTAGCTTTCTGGTATCCATAATGGTATCAACAACGAAATGAAATAACATTGGAGCATGCATGAAAAACAAGTTCCGCAACCTTGCCTTCATAACGATTATTGGCCTTTCAGCACTGATATCATAGAATTTACATGGAGGATTGTTCATTCTTCACCCCATCCACACTGCCCCTCTATTAACAATCATTTAAATAAAATTATGACACAAATGTAAAAAATGTGTATATATTTTGTATTAGAGTAAAACGTGTGTATATACCGGATTTTCCCCCCTTTCCCTGTGGCCAAACCATTGTAGCATTGCTCAAGTTGGTAAGGCACAAATATGAAAAGATGTATACCAATAGAATGGGAACGACAATAGGAGTACGTGTGGAAAACATTGGAGTATTTAGTAATATATTACATGAAATGGCTATATCATACATTTGGCGTTTCTAACAACTTGGAACCCGTTTATGTAAACACAAAGGTATGGTAGAATTATGTATTACTCCCTCGTCATAAAATTATTGTTAGGAGAAAAAAAAACACAATGTTTTAAATAGTGAAACAACTTCACAATTCAACTAATCGATCAAATATTAAGGTGCTGTTCGGTTGGTGGATTTACTATGGATTTGACGAAGGAAAGCATGAATTGTTTGGTATGTCAAGGTGGGACCAAGTAATGGAAATCAGTAATCAAAAAGTGATATATTTTATACCAAGGCATCAAGGGGTTGTTTCTTTTTCTTTGTTACACTTAATGAGTGTACCAGTCCCTTGTTTCATCTAATGAGTAAGGCCACAAAAAAGGCTCACTCTCTCAAATAAGTGGTTCATAAGGCATACTTCCAAACCACTTTATCAAAATAAAGTAGTACAAACTATCTCTTATTTTTTGTCCTTTTTCGATTAAAGTGGGTCATTTTCCTCACTAACACACTTTTTCTTTCTAACATAATCAATTTTGTATATATAATTATATAAAATAATAATTTATATATTTTAATAATATATTTTCTCTTTCTTATATCAAATTTTAAATTCAAAAACCCAATCAAATCCAAATCCTAATTAAAATCCTAATCCTAAATACCCACAAACAAACCAAACGAGCCCTAAGTGTACCACTAAACTCCTTTTTTATTGGTTGAAATGAAAAGTAAACAATTATTTTGGAACATCTCAAAATGTAATCGTACACTATAATTTTGAGACGGATGTGGTACTTAACTATTTTAGGTAGGGTTAAAAGCGCTAGAATAACCACATTACTTTTAAACTTTTTCTGATTGAAACGCTTACTTTTTATATTATACCTATATACTTTAAAAGCATGATACGTATGCCTCGGGCACTACCATTAATCGCCTTTAATACCCATCTCAGGCTCGAACCCACGTGTTATACTTCCATTCATCTTATCAGACCTTTCTTCAACCCCCCCCCCCCTCTCTCTCTCTCTCTCTCTCTCTCTCTCTCTCTCTCTTCCACAGATTCATAAACAGAATCCAGAAAAACAAATACATCCCGAGGCTTAAGATGAAAGAATTTATCAGCCCACACGTTTCATAGTACACTCACAAAATCCAATCCTTCGATTTTTGAGGCATTCGATTCTATCTAAATCAAAGGATTTCTTTGTTCAAGATTTGATGTTGCCAAGTTGTGGTTGTCGCATGGTGGATATGAAGGTGAATGCTTTTTGTGGTAATTTTGCAGGCATTCGATTCTATCTAAATCAAAGCTTCTTTGTTTAAGATTTGATGCAAGTTGTGGTTGTCGCATGGTGGATATGAAGGTGGATGCTTTTTGTGGTAATTTTTGCTTCATATATGTACTTTTTATATTTAATAATAATTATTCGGATTTGTTTATTGTGGCCAGTTTTTTGCGTCTACCTATAGTGATTTGATTAAAGTTTTTATTTTTATTGTAAATCAAGATTAGGATTTGATTATGTTTGTAGTTTTATGAATTAGGTAAATTTGGGCTTATGGTCATTTGGGTATGGTTTACTTTAGGATTAGGGTTAACATTAGTCACTTATTTGTTACATTAGTCACTTATTTGCTTGGAAATTAGATGAGGCTTTTTCGTTAACCTGTTCTAGGTTATTGCTAATTGTAGATTCATATATTAAGAAGGGTTTCTACGGTTGTATCCAGTTGGTTAAACCTTCATGTTCCGGTGGCCATCCGAGACTTTTACATATATGTTTCTTATCACCAAGGTTTGTTTCTAACTTATGTTTTTGAAGGGATGGTATTATATCATTGCGAAAATTTAGAGATAAAAATAGGTTTTTCTAAAGTGAGAAATATGGAAATGGCTTCCGATTTCCCTTTCTTGTAAATTTCCTGGTATCTGTTCTGATGAAACAGAGAAAAGGAGATTCTGATAACCTATAGTTTATTATCTTTAAAAAAGTAATCTGATTTGCTTTTTCTGTTTCAAATAAGCCCATGAACCCTAAATACCACTACAACAAAAAGTGGATTTTGGGTCGAGCAAATATTAGGGTCGACAAAGTCGACCCTAAATGAGGCATGGGGCCCACAATTATTCACCAAAACCAGTAAGTCAACAAAATAAGTTTGGGTCGAAAGTTAGGGTTCGACATTGTCGACCCTAAGTTTGTTATATGACTTTTATATATTTTAATGTATACAATGATTTAAAAAAGTAATAAAATTTAAAAAATTAAATATTTTAAAACATTTTGGGGTCGAAAGTTTAGGTCGAAAATGTCGACCTATTGTTTTTACCAAATTTAATTGTTTTAATTAGACCGTAGTTTGGTTTTATCCCGTTAAAATATTAGGGTCGACAATGTCGACCCTAAATTTCTTTTTTTTAAATTTACTTCATATAAAAAAAAAATTTACTTCATATAAAAAAAATTCTTTTTAAAAAAAATAAAAAAATAAATGAATGTATCATATTAAAAAAAAGAATGTATTGTAGTAAAAGCGTGAATAGATGATAACAAATCCTTCCACATCTAATTATATAATTCAGATAATTTTTTTATACAAATTTAAAATACTTTTTATAAATTCAGATAAATCGTAACTAAATGTTATTTTTATTTGTATTTATTTTATCATTTATTAGTTAATTTGCTTAATGTGATAAATTTCTTCAAAGTTTAGACTGAATTAATGTAGTTAAACCACCAATAAATAATCAAAATACACGGATAATTAATGATCTCCTAATCGATTAACGTTTTTTTTTTATAACAATCAAACTACATTAGAATCGCTAAACACTCAAACATTAAAGCAATATGAATTACATTCCAAATGCTAAATTGATTTATTCTTAATGAAAAACTTCCATACTAAGTTTTCCCATCTCATTAATAGAAGCGCTGAAGTATTTGCAACTGAATCCAAAGTGTGTGTTTCTCGGGATGCTTCTCCACCTTAGTGCTCCTTCTAGTATCTTTATCTTTGCCTCTAGTGTCTTTATCTTTTCAGCCAAGAACTTACAATTTGAGCACTCTGCCTTTCCGAGATTCTGTGCAGATCTGGAAGATCCCGGAGAATAACTTAGACGTGTTGATGTTCCCGGAGAATAACTTGGACGTGTGACGATCAGAGACAGAACTTATATGGAGCCTCGAGGTCATCATCCACATAGTGCCACATCCTCTATCTTGAGGTTTCCCTGGCTGTTACGTAGTAAGAAATTCTTAAGAAAAATCATTTTTGACAAGCAAAATTATTGTTTATTTTTTTACATAATATAATTCTGTTTGATAGTTCACCTTTGAAATAAGGACATGCCGTTATCTTAGTATTGTTTACCATAACTGTAAGTTTGCTTGATTTCGCAACACCGTCTCCTTTTCAACGTGCACTTAAAGTTTGATTATATCGCTCATCTGGTGGCAGTGAACGATGGTGGTGGTGAATGTGGTGGTGGTTGTGAGGATAAGATTGTGTGTGCTTGGAGGATAAGATTACTATTGCTCTTATGGTAAAGAAGAGTGCTGGCGGGTGTATATATTTGGCGGGATTTTTTGGCGGGAGTTTTTGGAGGGAGTATAGTATTTGGCGGGATATTTGAACCTAACTCATTACGTTGAACCCTAATGTCTAACCCTGGACTCATACGTTGAACCTATCATATTAGCCCTAACTGCATACGTTGAACCTCTAAGTCTAACCCTGAACTCATACGTTGAAACCTTTCTTTGAACCCTAACCTTCATACGTTGAATCTTCTAATATTGAACCCTAATCTCATACGTTGAACCTCTAATGTATAACCCTGACTCATACGTTGAACCTCTAATGTGTAACCCTAACTCATACGTTGAACCTCTAATATTGAACCCTAACTCATACCGTGAACCCATCTAATGTCTACCTGACTCTTAAGTTGAACCATCCGGAAACCTTCATATTGAACCTCTAACTTATACGTTGAACCCTCTAATGTCTAACCTTGTCTCATATGTTGAACCTTTCATATGTCAACCGGTCTTTTATGTAAAGAAGAGTGCTTGGCGAGAGATATTTGGCGGGAGTTTTGGCGGGGGAATTTGGAGGGGTATTTGACCTCTAATGTCTAACCTTAACTCATCACGGTTGAACTCTATATTGAACCTTAACTTCATACGTTGAAACTCAAATGTCTAACCCCTAACTGTTACGTTGAACCTTCTAATATTAAAAAACCCTGACTTCATAGTTGAACCTCTAATTTGAAACCCTGACTCGTAGTTGGAACCTCTAATATTGAACCCTAACTCATACGTTGAACCTCTAATATTTGAACACATGACGTACGTTGAAACCTTAATGTCTAAACAGAGACTTATACGGTTGAAACTTTAATGTGTAACCCTAACTCATACTCGTTGAACCTCTATATTGAAACCCTAAACTCATACGTTGAACCTCTTATGGTAACCTAACTCATTACGTTGAACCTGAATGTGTATCCCTAACTCATACGTTGAACCTCTTAATTTGAACCCTAACTCATACGTTGACCTCTAATGTGGAACCCTAACTCATACGCGTTGAACCTATAATATTGAACCCTAACTCATACGTGAACTCTAATATTGAAACCTACTCATCGTTGACCTCTAATGTGTACACCCTATCTCATACGTTGATCTTAATTGTGTAAACCCTAACTTTAATTACGTGAACCTCTAATATTTGAACCCCTAACTTCATTACGCTTGCACCTCTAACGTATAACCCTAACATATCGACTCATCCGTGAACGGTTCTAACGTATAAACACCTTAACATTCGACTCATCGTTGAACGTCTAATCGTACAACCATTACCATATCGACTCGTCGCATTGAACACTTCCCCATATAACGTATAACCCTAACATCTCGATTCGTCCGTGAATGTTGAACCTTTACGTTATAACCCATAAATCTCGACTCATAGTTGAACGTTCTAACGTATAACCCTTTAATATCTCGAATCGTCGTTTGAAACGTCTATGTACAACCATTACCATGTTGACTCGTCCGTTGAACGTTCTAACGTATAACCCTAACAATTTTCCTCGAAAACCTTCTGCTGTCCGTTTGAACCTCTAACGTATAACCCTAACATATCGACTCTTCCGTTGAACGTCTAATGTATAACCATAACATCTCGACTCGTCCGTTGAACGTCTAATGTATAACCATAACATATCGACTCGTCCGTTGAACGTCTAATGTACAACCATACCATATCGACTCTTCCGTTGAACGTCTAATGTACAACCATACATATAATTATATACGAAACGAGGAACCGGACCGACCCGGCCGAAACGAACCAATTTATATTTTTTATAAAAAGTTATATATTTTATAAAAAAGTTATTATATATTTTATAAAAAATCATTTTATATAATAATTATATACGAAACGAGGAACCGGACCGACCCGGCCGAAACGAACCAATTTATATTTTTTATAAAAGTTATATATTTTTAAAAAAGTTATTATATATTTTATAAAAAATCATTTTTATATAATCTTATATACGAAACGAGGAATACATGACGACCGGCCGTAAAACGAACCCCAATTTATATTTTTTATAAAAAGTTAAATATTTTTTTAATAAGTTATTATATATTTTATAAAAAATCAATTTTATATAATAATTATTTAACGGAAACGAGGGGAACGGACCGCACCCGGCCGAACGAACCACATTTATATTTTTTATAAAAGTTATCTATATTTTAAAAAAGTTATTATTTATTTTATGAAAATATCATTTATATAATTAATTATATCGTAACGAGGAACGGCCCGACCCGGCCAGAACGAACCAATTTATATTTTTTATAAAAAGTTATATATTTTATAAAAAAGTTATTATATATTTTATAAAAAATCATTTTAAATATTAATTATATCGGAAAGAGGACCGGATTGATCCGACCCAGGCCGCACGAACCAATTTATATTGTTTATAAAAGTTATATAATTTTCTAAAAAGTTATTATATATTTTATCAAAAAATCATTTTATCTGAATAAATTATATACGAAACGACGGAACCGGACCGACCCTGAGGGCCGAAACAGAACCAATTTATATTTTTTATATAAAAAGTTATATATTTTATAAAAAAGTTATTATATATTCTTATAAAAAAAAATCCATTTTATATAATAAATATATACGAATACGAGGAAGGAAACGCCGACCGACCCTCGCCGAAAACGACCAATTTATATTTTTTTTATAAAGTTATATATTTTTAAAAAAGTTATTATATATTTTATAAATAATCATTTTATATTAATAATTATATACGAAACGGATGGAAACCGGACCGGACCGGCGAAACGAACCAATTTATATTTTTTATAAAAAGTTATTATATTTTCTAAAAAAGTTTTTATATGTTTTATATTAACAGGTTTAGGGTCGACATTTCGACCCCAAAATTGCAAAGAAATGTCGACACTAAATTTCCCCCCAAATTTACGAAAATTTTCACCTAAATTAAACAACCCCGCCATATCTTTTAACCAAATGTTTTATATTAAAAAGTTTAGGGTCGACATTGTCGACCCAAAACTGCACATAATGGCGACCTAATTTTGCACAGTAGAATTTAGGGTCGACATTTTCGACCCAAAAAATAGAATGTATTGTCGACCCAAAATATGACTAAATATTTTATATAAAAACAGTTAGGGTCGACATTGTCGACCCTAAATGTTATCCATATATCTGTTAACAGCTCGAAGAGTTAACACAAAAACACAAAAACATTTATACTCCACCCAAAAACAGATCGAAACACAAAAATCAAAACACTTATACTCCACCACCACCTCACCGCCTGTACCATACTCACCCCACTACCACTGCATAACCCACCACACACAGCCACTCACAGGAGCACAATTTCCACAGCCACCACCGATAATTATAAACCCCTCTAAATCAAAATTCTTAAACTTCAAACCCTCTAAATCATATTCTCTATACTTATTTCGTGTTATATTCGTTTTTGGTAAAGGGTTAATTATACTTCGTTTTTTTATAATTTCTTATTTTGAGTTTTTGTTTTTTGTTAATTATAAAAACAGTTTAATTATGTGTGTTAGAATGTTTCTTGATTATAATTCGTTTTTTATAGTGCTAATGAAAGTTTATTGTTGTTGTTTGATTGTGGCAGCCGACCGTAGCCGACCACAGCCGGGTCCACAAGCCCGACGCAGCCGAACACAGCGGGTCCACATGTCCGATCCTACGGCCAGGGTCCAACAGCCGCGAAAGTATTTTTTTTTTGTTTTTTTTCCTTTCTGGTATCTCGGTGGGCATGTCGTTTGGTATTTGGTTTGTATTTGATTATAATTGATATGAATGATTTCGGTATAGTTTTAAGAATGTTTTAGGATTTTGGGAATAATTTCAAAAAATCCCCGTTCCGAAGTTAATAACCTATAGAAACCGTCGAAATTAATTTATTAGAAATAATTTCGGAAAGTCGTGTTGGGGGGACTGCTTTTTGAATGTTTTGTCTCATTTAGGATTTAGGGGATATGAATGCGTATATAATGGTTTACTATTTGATGATGATTTTCGACAGTGTTTCTCCTTTACTCCTTACGAATATGTCTTTTAAACCAATATTTGGGGTGTTGAGGGGAAGATGATGCCGAAATTTTTCAAATAGTAAATCGGTTCTACGCATTCATAATATGAAGACGAAACATTCAAAGAGTGGGTTAAGATTGCCTTCCATAGTTGCACTTAGTAAACAGAAACAGTTCATATTTGTTAATGACTTTTGTATAACAAATAAAAATCATTTATTTGACTATGTTTATTTGCAACGCAGTTATGACAATTGATAAGGTTGGACCATATATCCTAATCGTTAATTGCCGAAGAATTTTTTAGATGGTTCTTTTTGCATCACTCAAGCATTGTGAGCCATTGTTGCACCCCATCACACAAAAGATCCATTGACCCATGTAAAGACGTTGTTGTAACCGTGATGCATAATTGTTGTTTACCTCGAAATTCTTGAGGTGACATATCTCCGTTTCCGGGTTTGACCAACATTATACCCACTTGGAAATTATCACTGTATGACCCGTTTTCTCCCGCTACCTCCACAAGTACCGCATTCACCTGATACCGATTTCTTCGGCAACGTAAGGTTGTCTTGTTTCGATGTAAAATGGTTTTGACCCATTAACCCTAAGAACCTTAGACACGCAAATTGCGTTCTTACATTGAAACATGGCATACTACATTTTTGACTGATATAGGGCAATTTCACAAAAATAAACAATTACATTCTTGCGACACAAGTAACACAAGTATTCTACCTTGAAGACCTTGCTAGACAACCACGTGGTTGGAAGGACGTTCGAACATGTTTATCAATCGAGACGTTGGGCAGAGTCCGAGTCAAGATGTTCTACATGGTAGAGTCATCAAATGTAACACCTGTCGTTGATTGACTAATTTTGAGCATACGGATTTGAGTATAAATTGAATCGACAGAAGTGGACGCCCAACAGTTATAGTTACATGTTGACAAATGCATAATGCTAATGAAGGCAATGCTGAAGATGATGATGTTGCACATGTCCTTGATGATGATGATGATGTTGTAGTGTCTGATGATGATGAAGTGAACCCTAGTACTAATGTTGATTGAGAAGATTTATTCTAGCGATGTGATTCTGACGTGACCATCGATCTTAAGATGTTGTTTGAATGAACAGTTATTATATGCTTAAATGTGTAATTTTTCTTGCATGGAATTGTTTTTTATGTTTAAATGTGTATTTTGCATTGTGAATGGAATTGTTTTTATATGTTTAAATGTGTATTTTTTTTTGAGTGGATTTGTTTTTATATGTTAAAAATGTGTATATTTATATGAATTTATGTTTTTAGCATTAATTGGTCCACGAAATTGTGTGTTCTCTGTACTTGTTATTTTACAGATGGCCGTGCGTTTATTTCCTAGGATCCACGACGTGTGGGATTGCGGTGTGTTCTCCACCACAGACAGCCCAACTGGCCCGTACGGCCAGTGCGGAAGTAAGAAAATTTTGTTTATTTATTATTTTATACATGATTTTTTTAATTTCTTTATTATTGAATTTTCATGACTCAATAACTTATCTTTGTGGTTCCAAACCCTGCGTATCGAGAACGGGAATGCGTCTCTTGAAGGAGGGCAGTTTAGACAAAAATGACCATACGACCTTTGACGATCGGCTTTGATTACGGCGATTCTTGGAACGTTCCATCCTCACCGAGCGCATTATGCAAGCATGTTGAATAGTTAATGGGAAAACAGTCCGGTACCTTCCCCTTGCTTGCGAAGTGGGAGAAATTCAGAGGCGTATATAAAGCGCATATTTTCCTACTCTTGAGGTCATTAATTGTTTATGTTACTTTCTATTCTTACTGTTTATCGACGTGATTGTGGATATGGTGTTATGTATAACCTTGTTTTGTTTATTTAATGCATTATGTTTTGTTTATCTGTAGAAGCTATTCTGACTCGCCTCTTGGGTACCATATCAGGATAAAGTGGTGATGGGCACTAATGTCTATACGGTTGGGGGACGAGAGGTAAAGCTTGGCTTGCCAATTGAAATGCGGATCCTTTGGCGCAAAAATAAGCAATTGATCAAGGCTGATCATTTTACAAGATATGGTTCGGCCGAGGAGGCAAGGAATCATCTGCCGCCGAATAAAGTGTGGGGAGACAGAACCGAAGATGAGTGGAATAACTTGGTTGATTGGTGGTCCCATCCGGATCGGGTGGCGAGAAGTCTTCAGAATGCTGCCAACCGAGCGAAGAACACGATTCAGATACCATCAAGGGAAGAAATCATTCGCGCAAGGCAGGAACGAATATGTAAGACTCTTTATAATTTTTGTGATATTTTAAAGGTGTTTATATTGTTTATTTATAGCTTGTTATTAATTTATTCGATATTGTACAGAAAGTTCAGAAAGGTCATTACGAGGACCTAATTGATGAATGGAGGAAGACGCACTCGCGCGGAGATGGGGAGTTTTAAGGACGAAAAAAACCGGCAAGAGATACGGGAAGGGAGATACGGTAAGTAAATTTAACTCGTTACATTCTTAATAACTTATTTTATTTGTTTTTAACCTTTTTTTTTTCTTTTTCTTTCACAAGTTGGATATGAAGCGCATGCCAGATCAGGTTAGTAGTGCCGGCGTCATCCCGTACAAGACAGACAAGATATCTTGGATGAAGTCCGTTCGAGTACCCAACCGCCGAACATGTCCGGGAGCAATGGCAGGAAAGTTACGGAGGGGTGGTGTCTCAACTTCCCGCAGCGCGCGGTCCTCATGCATTTCCAGATGCTATAAGTCGGGAGGAGCTTGGTCGGATTATTGAGGCAAAAAAGATCAAGAGGCCGAGTTGTCTGTTAAGGAGGAAGCAAACGCGGGAGGTCGCAGCAACGTGTGAGATCAGATAGTCTCGGCTGAAGCTGAGAGGCGATGGTGCGGTCCGTAGCATAAATGTAGTGCTGTCCGTGTACGGCGAGCCCGAGTACGTGTTGGAGTTTTGTGGTCTGTGACTTGATTACTATTGCCTCACAATTAGAAGTATCTGCCGTACTCACGTCCATTCTATGGCCTACTCGACTTTTGTGTCACCACTCGCCTTAATGTACAATCCATACAATATAACACTAGATATCGAGATAGATCGTCCTCAACCTCTTCAGACTCAGCCCGGATTTGACATAACTTAGATAGTCGTGTGTCGAACCGCGAATCCCTTCCCCTCTCTCTACATTCCGTCTCCTCTCTCTAGTTAGAGATCAACTTCTCTCGGATATCTCAAGTGTCTCTGAGTGCCAGGACCCTGGTGTACACAAGTTCAAAGTATGTACTCGAGCCTGCTCTACGTCCTGGCTCCAATCCCAATTACTACCCGGCTCATGAAGCATATGAGAATTGAGTACACCAGCCTCCTCTAACTCCACCCACCAGAAACACTCCAGTATCCACTCCCGTGTTGTTACGTGTGGCACGTCATAATTACTTAACTTTGCTACTCCTACGATCAGTACATAACTCTCATAATCAAGAGACGCTCGCCGTATCGCTAGAGAGACAATTGTTATGACTCACCTCCGTGAAATGACGACTCTCGTACACCTAGCATCTGAGGCATTAAAGTCATTAACTGCGGATGAGATATTCTCCACAGGCTTTCTATATATATAAAGGTGCCATGAATATAACTGATCGCGTGCTAGCGTTGACGAATTGGCTCGAGACAAGTGCGGTGTGAAGACAATGACGTAGAGCGAGATGGCTCAGTCGAAACAACTGGGGTGGTGACTACTCGGGGACGAGGAGGTGGGATAATGAGGGAGGTGCAGGATGAGTCGTAGGAGTCGGATAGGCGTTTTGTGGTTTTGTCATTTTTGTTCATGGGATTTGTTAGATTATTACTTTTAGACTTTTATGTTTGTCTCGTGAATTTTTAACACTTGTGAAAAACTTTTAGACTTGTTATGTATGTGGATTTCTTGAAAATAGTTAATTTATGTATCGTGGATTTGTGGTTATGTAACGTTTAATGATTTGTTATTGTTCGTACGGTGGATTTGGCGAATCTCTTGATTTGATGAAACGTTCCGTAGATTTTTTTCACGCTGTGGATACTAGGAATTCTGAAAACTGGCATTGTAGAGTCCAGTTTTATTTTTTGCCCGAGCAAACAGTTTGGGTCGACATTGTCGACCCTAATTAGATTGACATCTTCTAGGGGGGATACAATGACTCGTAATCTCCTATGTCAAACCTATCGGGTTGCGGAAATACAAGATAAAGAATTTTGTCGCGCTTTAGGGTCGACATTATGTGTCGACCACCTCTCTAGATGAGCGTGTTCAGAACTCATTGTGTAATGTGTGTCCACTCTACATGTATAATTTTTAATCCGATATATACTTATATTTATGATCGTTTTTTTCTCGTCTGTGATACTAAACGTGCTGTTTTAATAATCCTGTCAAAATGAAGAGAGAACCAATATAGATTATGGTCGAGAATCATGTGGTGCCCGACACACACAGTGTCCTATCAAGAAACTCACACTGTACATGAGCCCGTTAATTTTTTAATAACTTAAGAGTCTTGTCTTTTCCACTGATAGATTAGAAAAACTCTCGTCTTCTGGTTTCCTATTAGAAGCTAAATAGATATATAAGTAATAGTATAGGGCGTGTATCTCAGAGTGGAACGATCTCCCATAAAAGAATGTGCTCCCTGTACAAGACAGTGGTACGTATACACTCCCCATGTAAACAGTTGTTATGTATAAAATCTCTTCTTTGCGTCAGGAACTCGCGTTGTATGTTCCCCCACTGGTTCGACCCAATGTTGCAGATAAAATGCGACATGTCGATCCTCAACCACTAAGGTGATTTTTGGCTCTCCCTGCTAACTAGTTCTGGGACACTCGGCAGCCCGTGTTAGGGCTCTTGAAATGTGCCGAGGACCTCTCTGATAGTCCTATGTTGGGGTCGATCACCTCTTTGTAGAAAATCACTCTCAGGGAAGTCCTCGTGACTATCTAGTGTCGAACTTAATATTAACATCCCCATATTACTTCCTGTGTTTGTACTCCAAGTCGAACATGTAGAATGACAGGAGACCGTAAAGGGGACTCCATAGACAACTGGCTCAGTATATCATTACCTCATTCGATTCTGTTGATGTTAGTAACTTGTGACACGTATGGTCTATTAATCTGACGTGTAGCTTTGGTAATATGCATGCACACGAATGTCGTTTAATATAGAATTGTTTGTTACTTAAACTATGTATCGAATTGAATACTGTTGACCATATATCGCATTGACTTGCTGTTATAAATGTATAAGTATATACGTACACTGGTTACGCCTACCACACTTGCTAAATCGGTATTGTAGTGTGAATATATCCACCCCATAATCCTCTCGATGGCCATCCTCAGAAGTCAACACTAAGAAAGATTGAGATGTGCACCAGTAGCGTCTAAGATTTAATCTCCCTGCACATGATCTATGGAATCAGCTCAAATACAATCTTATTGTAGAATCGGTTAACGTCAACTCGGAGAAAGGAAAGCTTTATCTGGTTTGAGTCTATGTAACGATAGGTTCAAACCTTGTGAATGTAAGTTAGGTCCGCTCTTTTGCTAAAACTAGCTCTCTGAGAGTTTTGAAAACTGCAATGCATTTTACAGTGCGCCGTTGATTAATGACTGTGAACTCGCCTACTAGGAGAATGTATACAGGGCCTCACTATAATCGCCTATGTTGTCGGTGTGCAAGTGTGCTCACTTCTATCGAGAGACTCCCCTCCAGTCCTTAGATTACATTTTTGATAATAATAGAGGCGAAGTGCATCAGTCGTTTTCCATGAATTACAAGTGTGAAAGATCTCTCAGCCCCTACTATTGTCGTGTCATGTCTTGCTCACCTACACGCGCTTGGAGTGAACTCGTGACACTCTTCATGTGCAATGATAAAAACGTGTATGAAACTACGTATGTTTTTCGCTGTTCTATCTAGGTGTTTTGTCCCGTTTCTTATAGTGGTGTAACTGATTTAAATAAAAAGAAAATCAAACGAAGTCTTAGCTCCTGTTATGTATGTAGACTCGCGTATATATAGACCTGGTCCAAACGTGTACTGTTCTTATGTATTGCTGGTCTCGTCCTCCTCTGATTAGGAGATCTGAGGCGACCGTCACCCTAATACCGAGCCAGACCCGAACAATCTAGACTTGTCCTGTCTCCGACTATACCCAACACGAGAAAACAGGATTACTGCTGCGTTCAGCTGAACTAGAGTGACACTGCAGGTTGCCTATAGATCGTCACATTGAAAAGTGTTAGTTTCTGCTTGCCTTGCTCTAGTGAATGGTGTTGTATCGCTGTCACAAAATGTGTAGCTGCATCTCTGAATTAATTGGCAACCCAATATAATAGAGGTTTGTCTTGCATTGTCCAGTCGGTGATGCTTACTCAAACGGCACTAATCAAGAAAAGTCGTAGTATGAAATAACTAGGCGCATGTGCACTGTGTGAAACTACATAATCGTCGTGCGCAACCCTTGCGCCGCTGTTGTCATAGAAGTACTTAGATCTGTGTATGACAGTTCAGCTGATATCATAGGAATTCGAGATGCGTGGATTGTTACCCCTTCTTCAACCCTCCAACTCGCTTGATAGCCCATCCTCTCCATACTAGTAACTCCTCACTGTAGAGTGAACAACTTATATGCACAATACATATTAATGTAATTGTAGAGAATGGCATGCTTCTTGTGATATTTGTTGTCCCCTGTAGAAGTAAAAGCAGATTTACCCCATGTTAGTATGAATGCCGAGTATCTAGTTTGCTCCACTCACTACACACATTCTCAGCCGGATTCACCGTCTCATATCACCTGTGCGCGCTGTGTCCCAAGGCTATAGAATTGTGTGATCAAATGATTGGAAATCTCATCTCTTTTCGTTTTCACTGCCGTCCACTGATACCGTGGTTGTCGAGAGAGAGATAGGGGATAGTATAGAGAGATGATATAGAGTGTGCACCATGCTCCTAGACCTATGCGATGTTGGCTCGATCATTGTAAATGGGGTGATAGCTGCGGTGCCAAGAATCAGTGGCGAACATAAGTGTCATCAATACATGTTTTTAGCTGGACTAAGACACTCACGCTATATTAGTGAAAATTTGCTCCAGTCTACTCCCTCTCATAGTTGTTGCTCTTATAGAGAGAATAATATCGCGTACTGATCGTCTACACTGAAGGAGGGAAGTCGTCGTGAGAAGGGTGAGAAAGATAAGTCGATTCCAGACTCTCTCTCACGTTAGTTACTCTGATCAGCTATGAGTGATACGTGCTGCGGAGAAAGATGATCCACTCACCTATATGTCGTTTTGTAGAGAGGCTAAAGAGTATGTGCTGGCTACTCTCTTGTGTGTTTCAGGATGCTAGCCTCTAACAGGTTCTCTGTGCATTAGACGCTGTTTTGTGTGTGTCTAGAATCTTAGTGATCTTCCACGCAAATCGTCTCATATAATAGCCATACTCTTCCCATAGATGTGCTCGATTTGAGGTACTCGCACTATTCGCAAAATGTAGGTAGAGCAGTGAGCCCGCTCTGTGTGACAACTCGCTCTCAGCACCCTCGAGAACTGCACGGAAAAACCAATCAATGTGGACGATTAGCAACGAGTGTCTGGTAATGTAACGAAGTACCTTTTTCAGTTTGATTTGAGTGGATTCGCTTTTGGTGCAATGGCAAACCCTGGCCAAGAACACAATCTAAGACAACTTGGCCAGGTTGATATACAGTATAAAAGGTATTTATGTGGATTTTTTTTTAAATCTTTCGCCACTTAATGAAACCTATAAAAAAAATAGCTTATTTTCATTTATAAATGCACAAAAGATTTCACCTTCACAACCGTGGGAATTATACAAATGGAGAAATATTTCACACTTGTAATCTAAAACCCTAATCCCAACTATCCCACATCCTAACCATATCACATTACTCCCAACGAAAAGTGTGAGAGATAGAATATCATCTTGATCTGTATCTTAGTCTTAAGAAGTTGCATAGCTAGCTCCATCAAGCTTCTGTCTAAGGTGTTGTCGTGAGAGCAGAGTAAGCATTATTGTGTCCCTTGTATGTGGTGTGAACCTATAGTCGAGTGCTCTCATCTATATTTTCCGGGACTCTGGAGCGGCTTGATGCATCGATGTTGTGTGTTCTAACTGTGTTCTAAGATTGTTCAAGGCTTCTTTGAACCTATACTGATCTTACTCTCAATAGATACAGTCTAGAAACCTGTTGTGTTATCGGCTTTCTCCCGCTGGTTTCGAGTATGACGTGACATTTAAAGATTGTTTGCGCCCCCCCCCCCCCGCCCCCCCCCCCCACTAGTAGGAATTAAACTTAACACCTCACATATTTTAGTATGATAGCCACAAGACTTCTTACCACTAGGCTAACCAGTGTAGTTGTTTACATTTATAAGCATCAACGATATATAAATTTATATTTATATTTAAGTAACAAACAATTATATTAAGAGATTCATGTGTGCATGCATATATATATAAGATTAGATACTTGCAATTTAAAAACAGTCAATTAAAAGATTTACCAGTTGGTCCCTTACGCTTCAGAGAATGAAAACATGATTCACTACAACAATATATGTATTATGTCGACATTTCGACCCTAGTTACAAAGGGTGTCGACCCAAAGTACTTAGGGTGCGACATTTCGACCCTAATCATGTCGACCCAGTACTATTGACCCATAAATTCTTGGGGTCTACTTTTTCCGTTGCCCATTTTGGGTCGGCAGTGGGACCACAACATTTCCACCATATAAACAGTTGACTAATTCTTAGGGTCGACATTGTCTTTGAGACTTTTGGGTCGATCTCAATGTCGACCCGCTAACTTGTTTTTTATTTATTTCAAAAACGTTTTAATATTAAAAACAAATTAATTATTAATAAAAAATTAGGGTGACATTGTCTTTGAGATTGGGTCGGACAATGTGACCCTGAGAATTTTTTTTCTATTTGATATAAAAACGTTTTAATATAAAAAACAAATTAATTATTAAAATTTAGGGTCGACTTACCCTTATTTATTTGGGTCGATAATGTCGGACCCTAGCTTAAATGTTTTGTATTTCCACCCAGTTTGGGTCCGACATTGTGGACACTAGAGAGTGTGATATTAGGTGTCGAGCAATGGTCGAACCCTAAACTGTTGCTGGGCAAAAAAAAAATGACTCACCATGCCAGTTTTCAGTTTTTTTCCCGGAAAAAAATCTAAGTTTCATCAATCAAGAATTCGCCAATCCACCGTACGTTAAATAACAAATCATTAAAGTTACAATACCACAAATCCACGATACGATAAATTACTATTCAAGAAAATCCACGATACGATAACAAGTCTAAAGTTTCACAAGTGTTATAAAATTCACGATTACAAACATAACAAGTCTAAAGTAATAAGTCTAACAACATTCATGATACAAACATGACAAACCACAAAACGCCTAATCCCGACTCCTACGATCATCCTGCCCTCCTATTATCCCCCCTCCTTGTCTCGAGTAGTGCACCACCGATTGTTGATTGTCCTCTCCACGTTCGATTGTCTTTCACCCGCCTTGTCTCGAGCCAATTCGTCAACGCTCCGCGTATCGTGATTTATGGGATTGGTGTATGAATGCGGGGATGTTACGGGTTGATGTAAGAGTAGATGCTAGGTTGGAGTTCCATTTTTTTTTTTTTTTTATGATAAAAAAACGGGGGTGATAACATTGTTAAAGGTATTTTTGTTGACAGGATGTGAAAGGAAATTAGTCCGACCATTGAGGTTGGAGAGTGGTTGGAGTGGGCGGTATATCTAGGGTGCGGTATATCACAGGTGGGCCGGTATATTGAGACGGGCCGGCCTAGGAAAGGTTGGAGTTGGTTGATTATATGGGAAGGGAGGGTTGAGTATGTGAGCCATTCAAGGCTGAGTTGGGGCATAGTTGGCTGTGTCAAAGAAGCAGGAGGCATAACATTGGACGAGTAGGGTTTGGTGCATAGTTAGAAAAATACTCACGTATGGTCATACAATCGTCTCACTATTTTAGTACGCCGCGTCAGCCTTCAATGCAGCAAAATAAGCCCGTTGCTGTTGGTGGAATCCCAATGGATGAGTTAGAAGGGTCGGGCCTCCGCGGTTTGCTTCATTAAGCAACTCGGCCTTCTGGATCTTTTTGCCTCAATAGTCCGATCCAGCTCTCCTCCGACTATTATAGCATCTGGAAATGCTGAGGACGCGCCTGCGAGGAAGTTGAGAGCTCCAACCACCGGTAACTTCCTGCCCTTTCCGACGCATGTTCTGCGGTTTGGTTGTACCGAAACGACCTTCAATCCAAGATATCTTGATCTGATCTTGTACGGGATGACGCCGGATCTAAGAAACCTGATCTTGCATGCTCTTCATATCCAACTGTGAAAGAAAAAGAAAAAAAAGGTTAAAAACAAATAAAATAAGTTATTAAAGAATGTAACGAGTTAAATTACTTACGTATCTCTTCCGGTTTTTTTCGGTCTTAAAAATCCCCAGATATCCGGCCTCGCAGGGTCTTCTCAAGTCTTAATTAGGTCCTGTAATGACCTTTCTGGACTTCTGTACAATATCGAATAAATTATATAACAGCTATAATAAAACAATATAATGCACCTTTAAATATCTCAAATATATTATAAAAGGAGTCTTAGCATATGGTTCCTGCCTGAGCGAATGATTTTCTTCCTTGATGTGGTTAGTATCGTGTTTTCGCTGGTTGGCAGCATTCTGAGACTTCTCGGCCACCCGTTCCGGATGGGACCACCAGTCAATCCGAGTTATTCACTCATTTCGGGTTCTGGTCTCCCCACACTTTATTCGGCGGCAGATGATTCCTTGCCTCCTCGACCGAACCATATCTTGTAAAATGATCAGCCTTGATCCTTTGCTTATTTTTGCGCCAAAGGATCCTCAGTTTCAATTGCAGCCCAAGCTTTCCTCGTCCCCACCGTATAGGGACATATTGCCCATCCCACTTTATCACTGATTATTGTTAGACCAAGAGGCCTGTAGTCGAAATAAGCTCTACTATATAAACATAAACATATGCATTTAAATAAACAAACAATTTATCACATAAACACGCATATCCACAGTCGATAACAGTAAGAATAAAAGTAAAATAACAATTAATACCTCAAGAGTAGGGAAAATATGCGCTTTATACGGCCTCTGGAAGTCTTCCTACTCGCAAGCAAGGGCGAAGGTCCACCCAGCTGTTTCCCCCATTAGACTATTCAACATGCTTGGCATATTCGCCTGTAGGATGGAAACGTTCCAAGCAATCGCCGTAATCAAGCCGATCGTCAAGGTCGTTGGTATTTTGTCTAAAAACGGGGCACCTCCTTAAGGACGCATTCCCGGTCCGATACGGCAGGGTTGGAACCTACAAAGATAGTTAGTGAGTCATGAAATTCAGTAAAGCAATTAAAAATAATCAGTGTTTAAAATATTAAATAAACACAATTTCTTACTTTCGCACTGGGCCGGTACGGGCCGTCTGGGTGGAGAACCACCGGCATCCCCACCGTGTGATCTAGGAAATACGCACGCCATCTGTAAAATAACAAGTACAAGAACAGACACAGTTTACGTGAGGATCCTATTATATGCTATACCATCAAATTTTTATAAATAATTTACAACATTTTAACATATCAAAACAAATCCACTTCAAATAAAAATACACATTTAAAATATAAAAACAATTCCATTCAAATGCAAAATTACACATTTTAAACATATAAAAAAATCAATTCTATTCAAGAAAAATTACACATTCTAAGCTTATAATAACTGTTTCATTCAAACTTACATCTGTAAGATCGATGGTCATCTTTCACGAATCATCGCTAGAGTAAACCTTCTTCATCATTTAGTTACGCTAGGGTTCACTTCATCAATCATCAGACACTTACAAACATCATCTTTCATCATCAAGGGACAATGTGCAACTATCAGCATCTTCAGCATTGCCTTCATTGCTATTAGCATTGTCAATCATTAACTGTGGGGCGTCACTTTTCGATTCAGAATTTTATACTCAAATCGTATGCCAAAATTAGTCAATTCAACCAGTACAGTGTAAACTTTTGATGAACTGCTAAACCATGTTAATAACATTCTTGATCGGACTCTGCCACGTCTCGATGATAAACATGTTCGACGACCTTCCAACCACGTGGTTGTCTAGCAAGGTCTTCAAGGTAGAATACTTGTGTTACTTGTGAAATTCCCTATCAGTCAAAATATGTTGTATGCCATGTTCAATGTAAGAACGCATGTTGCGTGTCGTAAGGTTCTTAGCGGTTAATGTGTCAAAAACACTTTACATCGAAACAGACAACCTTACGGTTGCCGATAGGAATCGGTTCAGGTGAATGCGGGTACTTGTGGAGGTAGCGGAAGAAATCGATTCACCGTGTATTTCCATCGTGGTATAAATGTGGTCAAAAAACCCGTAAGAGATATGTGTACCTCAAGAATTTCGAGGGTAAACAGTATTATCGATCACGGTTTTACAACATCGACTTGACATGGGCAATGGATCTTTTGTAGTGATGGGGTGCAAACAAGGCTTACAATTGCTTGATGAATGACAAAAAGACGCATCTAAAATATTTCTTCGGATTACGATTGGGATATAGTGGTCAACTCTTATCAATTGTCATAACTGCGTTGCAAATTAACATTTTCAAATAATGATTTTTATTTTTTTATACAAAAGGTCATTAACAAATATGGATCTGTTCTGTTTACCTAAGTGCAAGTCTATGGTAGGCCCATTCTTAACCACTCTTTGAATGTTTCGTCTCATACTATGAATGCTGTATAAAACCTCGATTTACTATTTGAGAAAATTTCGGCAGCATTTCCCCTCAACTCCCCAAATATGTGTTTAAAGACATATTCGTAGGAGTAAAGGAGAAACACTGTCGAAATCATCTCAAAAGTAAACCAAAATTTTACGCATTCAATATCCTTAAATGAGACTAAACATTCAAAAGCTTCGTCCTCAAACACGGGACTTTCGAAAATTAATTTCTAAAAAATTAATTTCGGAAGGGTTTTCTATAGGTTTGATTAAACTTCGGACGGGGAATTTTTTGAAATTATCACTATAATCCTAAAACATTTCTTAAAACAAATACCGAAATTCATATCAAGTTATAACAAATACAAAAACAGATACAAACGACATGCCACCGAGGATACCAAAAGAAAAAAAAAAAAAAAATTACCTTTTCGTCGGTGAGGACCGGCGTGGTCGGTGTGGACACGGTGTGGTCGGCTGCGGTCGGGTGGACCGGCCTGGTGGTCGGCTCACGGTCGTCTGTGGTCGGCTGCCACAGTCAAACAACAACAATAAACTTTCATTAGCACTATCAAAACGAATTATAATCAAGAAACATTCTAACAACCACTAATATACTGTTTTTATAATTAACAAAACCAAAAACCCAAAATAAAAAAATTTATAAAAAACGAATTTAATTAACCCTTTTACCGAAAACGATTATAATCACGAATAAGTATAAGAATTATGATTTAGTGGGTTTTGAAGTTAAGAATTATGATTTAGAGGGGTTTATAATTATGGTGGTGGCTGTGGAAATTGTGCTCCTGTGAGTGGCTGTGGTGGTGGTGGGTTATGCAGTGGTAGTGGCGGTGAGTAGTGGTGACGGCGGTGAGTGGTGGTGGTGGAGTATAAGTGTTTGATTTTTGCTGTTTTCGATCTGTTTTTGGGGTGGAGTATAAAATGGTTTTTGTGTTTTTGTGGTAACTCTTCGAGTGTTAATAGATATTTGGTAACATTTAGGGTCGACAATGTCGATCCAACTTGGTTTTTATATAAATATTTAGCATGTATTTTGGGTCGAAATACTTCTATTTTTTGGAGTCGAAAATGTCGACCCTTAAAAATATGGTGCAAAATTAGGGTCGAATTTATGTGCAGTTTTGGGTCGACATTGTCGGACCTAAACTCTTTTAATATAAAACCATTTGGTTTAATGATATGGGGTTGTTAGTTAGGTGAAAATTTTCGTAAATTTGGGGGGAAATGTTAGGGTCGACATATTCTTGCAATTTTGGGTCGAAAATTCGACCTTAAACTGTTTAATACTAATACATATAATAACTTATTTTTATAAAATATATAACTTTTATAAAAATATAAAGTGGTTCGTTTCGGCCGGGTCGGTCCGGTTCTCGTTTCGTATATAATTATTATATAAAATGATTTTTTATAAAATATATAATAACTTCTTTTATAAAATATATAAAACTTTTTATAAAAAAAATATATAATTGGTTCGTTTCGGCAGGGTCGGGTCGGTTCTGTTTCGTATTTAATAATATATATAAAATGAATTTTTTATAAATATATAATAACTTTTTTATAATATATATAACTTATATAAAAAAATATAAATTGGTACGTTTCGGTCCGGGTCGGTTCCGGTTCCTGTTTCGTATATAATTATTAATAAATATATTTTTATAAAATATATATACTTTTTTATAAAAATATATAACGTTTTATAAAAAATATAAATTTTGGTTCGTTTCGGCGGGTCGGTCCGGTTCCTCGTTTCGTATATAATTATTATATAAAAGATTTTTATAATTATTTAATAACTTTTTTTAAAATATATAACTGTTTATAAAAAACATTATAAATTGGTTCGTTGCGGCCGGGTCGGTCCGGTTTCCTCGTTTCGTATATATTTATTATATAAAATGATTTTTCAAAATATATAATAACTTTTTTTAAAAATATATAACTTTTTATAAAAAATATAAATTGGTTCGTTTCGGCCGGGTCGGTCGGTTCCTCGTTTTTCGTATATTCATTATTATATAAAATGATTTTTTATAAAAGATATAATAACTTTTTAAAAAAATATTTAACTTTTTATAAATAATAATATTTATTGGTTCGTTCGGCCGGGTCGGTCCTGGTTCCTCGTTGTTAGTATATATAATTATTATATAAATGATTTTTTATTAATTATTTAATAACTTTTTTAAAAAATATATAACCTTTTTATAAAAAATTTAAATTGGAGTTCGTTTCAGGCAGGGTCGGTCGGTTTCCTCGTTTCGTATATATTATTATATAAACTGTTTTTGTATAACTTATATAATAAACTTTTTTATAAAATATAACTTTTTATAAAAAATATAAATTGGTTCGTTCCGGAGGGTCGGTCCCGGTTCCTCGTTTCGTATATAATTATTATGGTTTATGGGGGTTTGTACATTAGCCGTTCAACGGAAGAGTCGATATAGGTATGGGTTGTTACATTAGACGTACAAGGACGAGTCGATATGTTTATTGGTTATTACATTAGACGTTCAAACAGACGAGTCGAGATGTTATGGTTTATACCATTAGACGTTCAACGGAAGAGTCGATATGTTAGGGTTATACGTTAGAGGTTCAACGGACGAGTCGAGATGTTAGGGTGGTGGTGGGATATGTAGTGGTGGTGGGTGGGATATGTAGTGGTGGTGGTTATATCCCGGTGGTGGTGGTGGTTCGCCTGAAAAATCGCCAAAGGAGTGGTGGTGGTGGTGTTTTTTTGTTTATCTAAGTTTTCTGTCTAAGTCTCGTGACCACAGAGGTAGATGTGATAACATTTTTGGGTCGACAATGTCGACCCTAACTTTGGGTCGACAAACACTCTAAGTTTTGGGTCGACAATGTCGACCCTAACTTTTTTCATTGAAATAATAAAGTGGCAGGGTGGTTCAAAAGTTTGGGGGTCGACATTAGTTCGAAAGTTTGGGTCGACAATGTCGACCCTAAGTTTTTATATGTAAATTAATATTAAAAATGAATAATAAATAAAAATGAATAATAAAGGTTCAACGTATGTGTAAGGGTTCAATAAATAATTCAACATTATAGATGAAATGTTAAACGGATGTGTCGAGATGGTACCGTTTCACATGAAATGTTAAACGAATAAGGGTTCAATATTAGAGGTTCAACGTATGAGTCAGGGTTCAATATTAGAGGTTCAACGTATGAGTTAGGGTTACACATTAGAGGTTCAACGTATGAGTTAGGGTTACACATTAGAGGTTCAACGTATGAGTTAGGGTTACACAATAGAGGTTCAACGTATGAGTCACTGTTAGACATTAGAGGTTCAACGTACGAGTCAGGGTTCAATATTAGAGGTTCAACGTATGAGTTAGGGTTACACATTAGAGGTTCAACGTATGAGTCACTGTTAGACATTAGAGGTTCAACGTACGAGTCAGGGTTCAATATTAGAGGTATTTTGTCTAAGAAGTTACCACCGGCAGCAGAGTTCAATGAATCTTGATCAATTGAGTTTAGGGCATTATAGAATGTATCGAGTTGATGCAATTCTGAAAACCCATGATGAGGGCATCCCCTTAAAAGATCATTGAAACGATCCCAAGCCTCATAAAACGTCTCATCAAATTTTTGCTGAAATCTCGTGATTTCATTTCTGAGATTTGTCGTTTTAGAGGGAGGGAAGAATTTGTTAATAAATTTCGAAACAAGATCATCCCATGTTTCAATCGACCGAGGGGGTTCTTTTTCCAGCCATATCCGGGCTGCCCCTTCGAGAGAAAACGGGAAAAGCATAAGTTTAACCGACGTATTTGGTACGTTCGGAATCTTCATCGTAGAAGTGATCTTGTTGAAATAACGGATGTGAGCATGTGGGTCTTCTTTATCATTTCCAAAAAATTGCTTGTTTTGGACAAGATTCAGAAGACCATGCTTGATCTCAAAGTTATTCGCGGTGATTTCCGGAATAACTATCGCATCCTCGTAACCCTCGGTGGGTGCTTCGAGCAATTGCGCCATAGTTCGATTATCGTCCATCGTAACTATGGGAGGATTGAAAGTTTCTTGATTGTTATTTGGTTTCTCAAGATTTGGTGATTCAACAGAAGTTTGTCGGACTTGTGGTTGTCGACGTCTACGGGCTTGAGAACGAGTGCGCATGCACAAAATAGAAATATAAAAAGAAAATTTACACTAATTTTTTTTTTAATGATTTATTCACAATTGATTTTAACGGACAATGAGATAAGACAACTTAAACCAAATAATCTACTTACTTCACGGTAACTCTCAAAAAGATAAACGCACAGGTGAGCGGAGGAGTAGGAATAGCGCGAAGCTTATTTCTCCTTTCGGGTCGTAGTTCCTCGGAACAACCCTCCTTATACCCACTTTATAGTTTGTTTAACTTTTCAAGGTGAGCCGTTCGTCGTAAGAGACACAAAAGGCAAGTTTTTAAATCTTTTGTTCGAGTTGGGAACCAACAAGTTCACCGAAAGTTATTATGATAATACCTCAGTTGAGAAGGTATTTTACCAATTTGTGAATTTTATTTCTTTTTTATGGACAATGTTTTTATATTTTTGGTTTTTCTTTGGTTTTTATCTGATAATTATACTAATAAAAGAAAATGAAAAATATTTTTGTATTTTTTTTATATGTTTATAAAAGAAAATATTCACAGTTTCAAACACAAATGCCAAACGTAACGATAGACGGTTTCACAGCCTCCCCGGCAACGGCGCCAAAAATTGATCCGTCCAAACCACACCTTAAAATATATATAATATATAATAGAATATAAAATATATATAGTAAGAGTGATCTGAAACAGAGTCAAGAATACCGAGAAGTAGTATAGAATGTTCCCGGGTCGTTTATCCCCAACGAGGCTGGACTGGAGAATCGATGACCAATCTGAAGGATTTGAGTTGAGGTCGGAGATTGATTTGGGAGTGGGGAAAGTCAAATTAGAAATAACAAACAAAAACGTCTAAGAAAACATAAAAAATTATGAACTTAAAGCTAAAAAACGAAAAGCACGAATCCGAACAAAGGGAAAAAAAACTAAAATCTTTTAAAGAATTAACCTACGAAGAAGAAATTTTTCAAATTTAAACTACTTAAGAACAAATATTGATTGAATGAAAAAGATCTAGACCGAATACGTGAGTTCTGTTTGACTAGAAAAAACGACTAGTCAAGACAAAATCACCCGTACCCGGACCTTAGTTCTTTAAAAAATGAAAGTTGTAAATGACCTTACGTAAAATTTTTAATTTTTTCTACAAATAGATTGACAAAATAAAATTTTCTAAAAAAAAGTAAATATTTTTTTGGATATTTTTGTATTTTTTATGAATTTTTAAAACTTTTATCTAAATTAATTATAAAAAATACTAAATGATTACGAAAAATTCTAAAAATTTTATAAAAAAAAATAATACTAGACACTTAAAACAATCTGCGAAATAATAGAAACAAAAATTGCTTAAGAAATAAGCCCCCGAAATTAGGCTGGTAAGTTTTTAGCTTATTAACCCAAAAAAAGACTAAATACTAGTTGCCTTGGGATATGACAGTAAAGTCCCTATCTTCTATAGAGGGCCGCAGCGGTGTTGAGGGTTGTTCGAATCTGTGTGTAAAAGGGGGAATGTATCGAGAGGTCCCGGGTTCGAGTCTTGCTCACCCGGACCTCTTGTCTTTCCCTCTTTTTTTTCTTTTGAAAACTTCAAAAAGCAAAGTTGTTAAGCTCGTGGGGCTTAACAACTTTGTCAACTACGGCTTTTTGTGATAAGCTCTGAATAAGCTTAAAATAAGCTTAAGATGACTGTTAGCTTAAAGGGCTTAATGCTAAATGGCTAATGACATTTTGGACTCTTGTGGTCGATTAAGCTAATACTAGAGACCAAAATTAAGCTAAAGGGGACTCTAAAACTATCTTAAATAAGTCCGAAAAGGCTTAAAGTTAAAGTAAAATAAGCCGGAAGAAGAGAAGAAAGCTTAAGTGACAAAACTAAAACAAGGCTTAAAAGCTAAAAGGACTTAAGTCATTTGGACAAATAAGCTAGGTAAAAGGAGGCTAAATAAGCTAAGAGACTCCTAAACTAGCCTAATAAGCACTAAGGGACTTAAAATCTAAACCTAAATAAGCTGTAAAAGCTAAATACAAAAATAGCCAATCGTACACTATAGTCTTGGAAAACAGTCACAAGGCAAGTTTGGGCTTAAAATAGCTATCTAATAAGTTCTGCAGGCTCTGGAAACTTAAGAGGCTTATACAAGAGCTTATAGGCTCTGAAATAGCAAGATATTTGGGCTTAGACACTTAAAAGCTAAGAAAAAATAAGGGGCTTAAAGTCTCCATTTTGCACCAGGGGAGCTTTAAGACTAAACTCAAGGGCTTATTTGACAGCTTTTAAAAAGCTGTCAAATAAGCTCTAAACAAAAAATTAAGCTCAAACAGATGGATTACTCTAGCAATTGAACTTGTGCACAAACTTTTGGCTTTTAAAAAGCATTTTATCTTGCTGAATTTTGAAGGTGAAAAAGGGCCCTTGAGTTTTTTAAAACTGCTACTAACAAACACTTGGTGATTTTTGACTTACAAAGTCAAAAGACAAAGGGGCTTGTTACAGTTTTTTTAACACCACAAAACACACACTTTTTGACACTTAAACTCAAACTCCCAAGTGCTTATGAATATAAGCACTTGTGGCTTTTTTCAAAAGTCACAGTTTAAAAAGTGGTTTAGAAATCCTTGGAAAACAATTTTAAAACCTTAGAACTTTTAAAAACAGCTTAAGACAAGCTTAAAACTTAAGCTTAATCTAACTAAGTTACCTCAACCCATGCACACAACCTTTTTGACCCGTTTTGAGTGCTGACCCAAACACCCCCTTAATTTTTAAAAGGTGATTTTAAAAACTTATAAGGCTAAGTTTTACTGAAATTTTAAAAACTCTAATGATACTTAAGCACTAATAAACACTAATAAGCTAAAAAAAATAAGTCAAATAAGCACTTAAGTTGATACACTAAGCTAGGACAGAAATGAGCTTAATATGGCAGTTTTAGGTAACTAGCATAAAACTGAAATGACAAGCACTTAACAAGCAAAGTTACACACTAATAAGCATACTAAGAGTAATAAGCTAAGGAAATAAGCCAAATAAGCTTATTTGCTACAGTAAACAAGCACAAATTGAAAGAAAAGTACCTTAAATCCTTTGCTCAAAAAGGATTTTTTTTTAGACCTATTTAAGCTCTAACTCCTACCCAGCTTATAATTAAGCTTAACTAAGCTGAAAACCCAATAAGCCTTCCCCAAAAGAAGTCAAATCACCCAAAGGTTTTGCAGGAGTTTTAAACACAAAGAACCACCTTTTTGATGCTAAACTCAAACTCCAAGGGCTTTTACGCAAATAAAGCACTTGTGATGTTTATAAAAATTAATACAGTTTCAAAAGAAGGTTCATATCCTTTGAAAAGCAATTTTTCAACAAAGAAACTTTTAAAACAGCTTAAATGTGGTTTATTAATTCTGATAAACTATTTTAATGACCATAAACCCATAACAACTGTTTTGACCTGTTTTATGCCTTGTGCCTAAACACCCCTAGTGACTGTCCAAACCTTGTGGTGCTTAAAAATTGCTTAAACAGCTAAACCAACTAAAACCTTTTATCTACTTTCACTAAGGGCAGCCTACTTAAGCTAAGTAAGCTTTAAAAATCCTAGCTTATTAATAGGAAATAAGCACTTTCTCACCTAGCTTATTACACCTAAGTGACAGTTTTGAAGTAAAAAGTGATATTACACACATTTATGCAATGAGAACTTGAAATAGCTAAATAACAAGCCTACTAATGTGTATGCAAAGATTTGAACAGGACTTGAGAGTAAATAAGCTAAAAGCTAAAAAATTAAGCTAAATGAAAGTTTAGAAATGACACCTTGGTTTCTTGTTGTCTCAGAACCAAGGCCACTCTTTCTGAGTGAGTGGCCTAAAAAGATATACACCTAAGTGGCCCTTGCCTCTATTCCTTGAGCTAAAAGCTCAATAAGCTGATAATAGCTTATTTCTTCAATGGCTTCCAAAATCAAAATCAAATGAGCATTTATGAACTAAATTCAACTTAAAACAGTATTTAAGAACTTTTAACAGGTATTAAACTGAATTTGAGCTTATTAACAAGAATAAGCTCAAATTAGCTTATTGAGAGCTTATGAAGTAAAAACGGCTTAAATTTTCATTAAAACTGAAAATTACAAGTGCATACAAGAAATTAACTTAAAAATACTTTAAATTACTTTAAAAACTACACTCAAACTACTTAAAACTGAATTAAAAACTGAATGCTTTGCCACAATGGCTTACAAGGCTTTTATAGCAAAAAAATACAACTAGGTCTTCCTTTCTTCTCTCTTGCTGTTGTGCTTGTTTGTAGACACACAAACAGGGATGTGTTTGTTTTGTGAGTGGTTTAAGCCTCTAATCTTGGCCCTTCAATCTTCAAAATTCAATCTTGGCTGTCGAATTAGGTCTTGGGAGGTTGTGAGATTGCCAACATGGCACCTTTGTAACTGGGAAAGGTAGTGGAGGAGGGGGGAGATGAATATCCATGGGGGAATTGGGTTTGCAGGGTAAAAAGAGGGTGGCGAACCCGTGAGTTGTTTTTGGGGGGAAAGAATGGGCGGGAAAATTGGTTTGGGTTATAACAGAGTGTTTGTTTGGGAAATGGGCAAACATGGCCCCTCAAAGTTATATGTTTCATTACACAATTCGTCCTTGTGGTTATGTAACTTTGGAAATTTGGCAAACAAACCCCCTGAGAGTTATATAGCCAATTACACCACTAGTCCTTGTGATATACAACTCTTTGGACTTGGCAGTTTGGGCCCTTGGAGTTAAACTTTGCCAAAATGGCAGTTTAGGTCCTTGTCTTCATTTTTCTCTTTTCTCTTTTAAAATACAAGTTTAGGGATTTACAAATTCAGTCCCTAAACTTGTATTTCTTTGTCTTTTGGCCTCGGGGTTGACTTGGGTTGACTTTGACTTTGACCAGTTGACTTTTCTGTTGACTTTTTGACTTGATTGACTTTCCGGCTTTGATTTGGCTTTGTCTTTCACAGTCTTTTCCATTCCGAGTCCGGTTTTGTCGTTTTGGCTTTGTTTTTCGTCCTTTTCTTAGTTATCCGTTCCTGCACAATACAATTAGCAAAACAAGCATATATTTGGCATTTTAAGTCCGTTTTTGGTTATTTCAGCTCGTTTTTAAAGGTAAAAGGTATGTGTATTTAAGCACATACCAAAGACCAATCATACATAAACATCATATAGCAGTTATAACATGAATTAACCACAAAAGTATCCATTTTTTGGTATAAACGATACTAGTTACTCGTTTTTACCCACACTCATAAGTTTTATGATCAAACAATGGTTTTTCTTACTCAAACACGTTCAAAAAGGGATACTAGAACTTATTTATCACAAACCCATAAACCTTTTCAAGTCTTCTCCTAAAACCCATATTTTTGAGTAAAAGAATCAAACAAAATTCAATGATATGTGAACCCCATTAAAAATGTTATGAATGAGTCATAAACAACCCTTAAGCACCAGAACCCCTCAATCAATTTTAGATTTAACCCACTTTTGATTTTGACAAACCCTAAACCAATTTTTAGGGAATACGAGCAAAAATTTGTGTTTTAACCTAATTCCTTTTGATAGTATGATGTTTAGATTATAAGGAACACATTTGTAGTTTACCTCAATGATTTAAATGCATGTTTTGATGAATCTTGTGGGTGACGATTTGAAGTGAGGGATGGACAAAACATGAGTGTGTTTGTGTTGTGTTAGTGAGAGTGACGGGGTGGGTGGGGGTGTTTATGTTTAAAACTTTACAAGTTTGGCACAAATGCCCCTAGTATCTATCCTTTTGCATTTTTCTTTAATAACTTTGTTAAGACATAATCTAGTTTTGACAATTAGCACATATAGTCCCTAAAACTTCATAAACTAAGACTAAGTCCTAAATTTTGCTATTAAGACTCTAAAAGCATAAACACATAACATTATAAGCACAACAAAGTTAGAATTAATTAAATTCCTGATAAAAGTTAGTCCGTTATTGTTTAAAATTCTTTTTCCATTTATTACTTGATGATTTTGAAGAAGAAATTTTGACATTTTCTCCCCCTCAAACAATGATTGTTTTCTATTTAAAGAGCTGTAGTCGTTGTTTTTGTGGTCAAATGCCTTAGAAAATGATTTTCTGATGAAACCGAAAGATGATTAAGTTTTATTTTGAAAATCAACACCATTAAAATAAGATTTCTCTTATTTTGACAAAGAAATGCACTGACACGTACATTAATTTGTATAAAGGAAGTACGGGTTGTGTTGCAAAGTAAACACAAGCCTATGGATGAATATGAAGTAATTCATTCCTAAGAAAAATGAATTTCTTGTTCTGAGGTCAAGTTTTCTTTTTGTCGAAATACTTGCCTTTAAATTGAAGACCGGGTTGCTATCGAAAATAATAGCAAGCCATATGAAATGTTTTAAAACATTTTGAACTTTTGCTCGAACTTCATTTACAGCCTCATATCATTATTGAATGACATTTCTAAGGCCGTAAATGTTATCGAATTTCAGAAGACATGTCATGAAAACCTATTTTTGTATTTTTTATATTTTTTTAATTTTGTATTTTTTTTCTAGTTTTATATTTTTATATTTTCTTTTTGAAAAATTTATTTAAAATGATAAAATCTTTTTAGGTTTTTATATTTTCTTATTTACATGTGATACATAGGATATACCACAAGTTGCCACCATTACTCGTCCTCTTCCTATGTT
>BQNB010028217.1:0-56869 GCA_026074375.1 Tanacetum coccineum | reverse complement strand
TTGGACGCTTCTTTTTGTAAGTGATAAATTATAAATAAGTAGGCTTAAGTATATAACATACGTACAAACAAGTTTCCTTTAATCTGTTTGTACAAATCTGTATCCCACATATATAGCATTCTTATTCGATGTTAACTTTTAAAGGTTAATGGATAACGATCAGAATGGCGCAGTAAAAGCGTGGTGGGCCCATAACCCACAGGTTCAGTAAATCAAAGTATTTCATCCACCCAGGTTCTATCAAGATCTGAAGAAATTCTATTGGCTGTCATCAAGAGGTGTGGTCTTGGAAGTAAGTAGACGTGTGAAAGGAGGTAATTATAATTATGGTGCACATCATAATTATAAATGCATCACACACGTGGACTTGTAACCTTGATTAGCCTAACATAAAAATCAAATTCATGCCCAGAACCTACATCTATTCATTACAACTTTCAACTAAATCTCGGGATGAGATTTCTGTAAGGGGTGGAGACTATAACAACCCAAGAATTTTCATCAAATGAAAAACCTATTTTACTATTATCACAATTATACGGGGAAATTTTTCGCTTTATTACATTACTTGCATTGTCAATATCTCAGTATGTCATGTAACTTATATAATTAAAGTAGACGAGCTCACGCAACCTACCTATGTCATACTATCTTCATATATGTCAAGCAAACATCATAACATGTCAAGTCAAATATCATCATATCTTTTTACATAAGTAATTATTCCTATAATGTTCCTTTTCGCAAAACGTTATATCAAAACGGGCTTTAAACCGTTATCGTAAGCTCTAAACCCTAATTTCATAAAGGGTTAATATCTAAAGTGAATATACAAGTTACTAAAACATATGTACAAATAATATAACATCTCATTTGAAATATAAACTCCCTCCAAGTCAAAGTACAAGATTTCAAAGCTCAATATACAAGTCATTAAGCATGATCTCCAAAATAGCCATTTTTACTCCGTTTTAATTCAGTGGTTTCACACCACTCTTGTTGAAGGTCTCTTTCAAAGATTCTTCAATGGAGCCTAAAACTTCTTATAGTCCTTTGATAATCAAGATATATGAGAGACAATAACTGTGAATACAAATATTGAAGCGGATAACAATAATCTTAACAGTATGAACACAAGACAAAATAAATAAACGTGATATTACTATTACTGTTAGATGTGAAATTCTCAATCAAACAACATATAAGTTTACATTACTATTATATGTTCTTTTTAATCTAGGAACTAAAGGTTAAGAGATTTGTGCTTAATCTCCTTCTTGATTAACGTTATGATAATAATACTAATATTACAACCAGGACTTAAAGCTTTTTGACTAAAACAGTATTAACTTTATTAATGTTACACTTAAGTTAGTGCTTGGCAGACTTAAACTTGCTCTCCAGACTTATACTTTATACTAACAGTACTACACTAGTCATCTATCGCAAGTACTAATATAACTACACAGACTTAACTTTATTACTAACAGTATTACAGATCTGTTTACTATATTTTCCTAACAATCCTCCCCTAACTTGATCTTAATCATGTACTTCAAGTTTCTTATGTACTTTGGCTTCATTTGGGCTTTTAGAGGATTGTCTCTGAATTCTGTCTTCAATTTAATATCGTCTTTAAGTCTTCAAATCTTGACAGAACTAGTCTTCATTGACTCTTCAGCAATTATTGACAATATTGTAAATTAAATCATAAAGTTTCATTTATTCTTCATCACTTCTGGTGTGTTAACTCATGTGGAGGTGAATCATTGAAATCTTTAAATGGATTTGATGTCTCTTTACAGTTAGCCATTACACTCTGGAGTAGTCAGTTCTTTGGCAACCAGATGTGTGTCTATGTCCATGGTCAACTGAAAACCATTTCAACTCTCAGTTACCCTTGAATCATGGTGAGTTGAATACCATATGGTTTTGGGCAAACTATTAACAGCCATCAACGGAATTTTTTATGCCTTTTCTGAAGCCATTTGCTCAGGGTAGTCAATCCTTTGGCACCATAGAAAAGGTAAATTCCATGCCTGGAGTGGGAAGACCATGACCAACGCTTGGTACATGAAACTTGGTGAGTTTGATATACCATCCACTTTTGGTAAAGTGGTGCATCCATATAATATGGATTTGCACAGTCTATACCATAAGCCATATTCTTCATAGACTAGTTATGAGTTTTTCCAAAGCTTACCACAAGCCATAAACTTGTGGGCTAGCAACTCTTCACTCTAAAAGGATTTGGTGAGTTGAAAACCATACTACTTATTTGCAAGTTGTCACCATAGAAAAGATTTGAGGAGTCTTTACCAGGATGTTTGGCTCTTGGATAGCAGTCCTTATGTTGTTTAGACATGGCTGAACTGATAACATTTGTGTGTTAGTGCATAGCACCTTCAACCAAGTGTTATCCTTCTCAACTTCTATCCTAGGCTTTCAACCCTACACATTTCATTACTTTCTAATGCCTGCTTGTTTTTCCATCATTTTTAACAATCTATAGCAGTCTTCATTCATCTTTCCATCCAAAAGCTTCATTTTCAACATTGTTTTACATACCTCAGTAGGAAGTGGATATTTTCTATCAGACAACAAATAAACATCCATAGATTCTAAGTTCAAACAATGTACCCTACTAGTATCATAGTATCTCCAACTTACAATCTTTTGTTGTTCTATCTCACTCCATATAGAATCTGTGCTTAGAGGTTCTTCAAACATAATTCTTAAACATTTCCAGAATCCCTTCTCTAACTTATCCTCAGGCCCATCCAACCCATATCTATTCATAACTATCCTGTACAACTCAATAAGGTCATCCCTAGATATAGATTTTAACATAGCTCCAAAATTAATGTATACTATATCTGTTCCATCTTCTCTAACAATTTGGTATACTCCTTTTTCTCCTTGTTTAATAATCTTATAAGTAGCTACACTAGGTGTTTTCATGGCTACAGGAACAGGATTCAAAGGAGTTTCAGTACCTGTGTTAGTCTCTTCTTGCTCATCAACCTTATCTGAATCATCAGAAACATTCTCATCCATACTTGTGTGCATACCTTTTCTGGCTATTTGTTTTCTTCTCTTTGTAAGCTTCTTTGTTGGTTCATCATCTTTTGCTTCATCATCTTTGTCTTCTTTCAGTCTCTTTGGAGTCTTTGTTTGAAGCTCTTCACCAAATCTTTTCAAGCTATCTTTAGTGGCTTCAAAACTTATTGGAGCAAAAGAGTCAATCTGTTTTATAAGCTTGTCAAACTCTTCTTTGACTTCTTCAAAGCTCAACTTCCTCAGCTGATTTAACTTCCATGACCCTTGATTCTTTAAGTAGTTCATCATGTAAGTTTTTAGCTGTGATTGGGTCATGGGCTTGTTCCTTTTAGCTTTGGCTCTTTCTTCAGCAAAGAACTTCTTTCTTTGATTCACAAGGTCCACCATTTTCTTAGCAAAGTCTTCTCCTTGAAGTTCACTTCCAAGCATGCTCTTTGATAACTCTGCATTGGCTTCAAGTTTTGCTCTAATCAAGTCCCAATCTTCATTTGTATAGTGTTGAGCCTCAAATTGTACTTGAGCTTTTCTTTTCTTCTGTTGCTCAGTCAACTCTTCTTCTTCTGCAATCCTTTGTGCTAGAAGAGCATCCAAATGTATTTGCTCAGCCTCCTCTTCTCTTTGTAAGGAATCCAATCTTATAGCTTCTGCAAGGCTAGCTTCTTCTTGTAAGATCTGTTCCTTTGTCTTCTTTGGAGTTTCTTCACTGAGCATAGGAGCTTTCCCTTCTCTTTGTCCTTTATTTTCACCAGCAGTACTGTCTTGCTCAATAACAGTATTAAGTTCAATACTACCAGTATTAACTTTACTAGCAGTATTAACTTCAATACTAGCAGCATTAACCTCACCAGCAGTATTAATCTTTTCAGCACCAGTATTATCTTCTTGAAAGTCCAAGCTTGAGACTACTTTCTTGCCTGTAGACTCTTTTCTTCTCTTGTACCTCCTTCCTTTGTCAATTGACCTTGACTTTAAAGAGGCAACCTTTGAGAGAGTTTTGGCTGCTTCAAGAGTGTTTGGGCTTATTTCTTCCTCTTGTTCCTCCCCTGAAGCATGTGCCTTTGTTGTAGGAGGTGTAACCAGTCCTTGTTTTGAAGAATCTTGAGGGTCAGCTTGACTTTTCCTCCCTTGAACCTCAGGTTCTTCATCCTCTGAATCTGTCAAAACTAAATTCCTCCTCTTTAAGAACCCTTCTAACTTCTTCACCTTCTTGACTAGCTTCACTATTGCATTTCCCATGGTTAGTTTTGGAAAACGGGGAAAGTTGAACCCGAGGTATATTGGACCTTTCAAGGTGTTAGCCAAAGTGGGAACCGTTGCTTATAGACTCGAACTACCTCAACAGTTAAGCAGGGTTCATAGCACGTTTCATGTATCCAATCTAAAGAAGTGTTTATCCGACGAGCCATTGGCAGTTCCGTTAGATGAAATACACATTGATGATAAACTCCGCTTTGTTGAAGAACCAGTGGAAATCTTGGATCGTGAAGTCAAGAGGTTAAGGCGAAGTCGTATTCCCATCATCAAAGTTCGATGGAACTCCAAGAGAGGTCCTGAGTTCACATGGGAACGCGAAGATCAGTTCCGGGAGAAGTATCCGCACCTCTTCACAAAAACCGCACCCTCGAAAAGTGCCGCATCTTGAGCCTTGGGACAAGGCTCTTCTAACGGGTGGAGACTGTAACATTTCTCATTTTCAGGTCATTTACGACTTTAATTATTCCATTATTTATTTTTAGAGTTTTGCGCGTTTGCTTTTAATTATTATCGTATAGTTAAATCGCGTAAACTAAAAATCAACGTTCAACGTAAACGGACACCAAACAAATTAAAGTTTACATCAAGCAAGTGTTATATGATTATTAGGAGTATAATTTATAACTTTTCATAATTTATTTTTGTTGGTTACGTAAAACGCTTACGTTTCGCAATAAATTACATTCGGACATACCCGGAAGCACCTTTACCCATCTACACTCAAACAAATACCCACTTTTATACCCAATACCCAAAATTAACTTATTTTATTTATTTATAACTCCTCAAAACTGGATCCTAGCTTATAAGACATAAAACAAATCCATAAACCCATAAAACTTTAACTTTACAACTAAGAACTCTTACAACTTGTACTCAAACCCCTATTTTCCATAAATTGGCTTGTCAATGTACAAGGGTTTTCCCCCCTTTGTGCCGTGAGTTTGCATAGGGAGGAGGAGAGCTCTTTGCTCTTGTCCTTTAAACCACCTTCATCCCATGGTTTCCCTTTTAGTGGTTTAGGGTTTCAAGCATGCTATAAAAGGAAGGTCCCATGACTACTAACTCATACTCTTTCATGCAAGCAAATTAAATCACACAAACTCTCCCTAGTTTATCAAAACCCATGGCACCCTTTTTATAATTAGGGTTTCATATATCTTTGATTTTCTAAGGTATTCCAAGTGTATTAGCATTCATTCTAAGGTCATCTAAGGTTACTCAAGGTGTTAACAAGCTTGGATTCGGGTTTAACAAGGATTAATCAAGAAAACATAATTAGGGTTTTCTTGATTAGGGTTTTGATTTTGGAAGCTTGGTTAGGGTTTATATCTTGTGTTCATCATCCTACTCATCTTCTATAAGGTCTATTTAAAGTATTCAATATTCATTTATTCATTATCTTTTATGTACATAATTGTTATATATGTTAGTCACCACCTAGAGTCATTTTTGTGTTATATAAGGTATTTAGGACCTTACTAACTTTCGATTTCTATGTTGTAATGTAGTAATGCAACTTGAAATAAAAGGGACATCTAGTAAAAGTGTTAAATAAATTATGTAAAATGATTTGGTACAAATTAAAACGGGTTGAAAAGTATTTATTTACAAACTTAAGTGAAACAACAGATCACAAGGACATGGAATTCATTTGACAAGTGTTATGGAACAAATAGAGGAACTTATTATAGTAAGATATAAGGTAAAAACTTGTAAAATAATGGTGCAAAGTTCCTAAATAAAGGTAATTATAAAACTTGCTTTATTAATCAAAAACCCTAATTAACTTTTATAAACCTACTGTTGGAATTCACACTTAACATAATACATTTTTATATTTTATTTAAAATATACTCCTTCACAATGATCCGCGAGCATGTAAGGTACTTGAAAAACGATTTATAAACCGAAAAAGATATGACATTTACAAGTTTATACGTTAATCTAAACGTATAAAAGCATTTTATAGAAAGTTATTTTATATACATAATACCTATGTTTAGGATCTGAGTTATAATATACTAAATATTTATAAACATAGTACTCTTCATGACGAAGCCAAGGACTAAGAAACTCCGAGAAACGGAATTAAAAATGAAACAAGTTACTAATTATTAATTTATAATATAACTAATTATAATAAAAAACAGTTTTTGTAAGAAACAGTAATAGAAACAGTAAATGCTACGTTCATAACAGGAGGTTGAGATTTTTATAAATATGATATTTTGATAGATTTTCTTAATACGAAGTCGTGGACATAAGAAACGTATAAATCGGAGTTAAAACGATAAAGATATGAGGTTTTAAAATCACAGCGCACATATTTTTACTTTTATACATATTTTTATATAAACCAAATACTTAATAATGAAGTATCATAGTAATTCCAATAAAAACATTTAATCATATATGTTAGGAATTTTGTATTTATAGTTACTCCTGGTAGATATAGTCATTACTACTGGTAGCATATTAGTTACTCATGGTAGATATAGTCATTACTACTGGTGGCATATTAGTTACTCCTGGTAGAGTAATATTGTCATTAGTACTGGTAGTACAATAATGGTTACTACTGGTATGTATAGGTTGTCACGAGTAGTAAAAACAAAATGTAATAGTTAGTGGATAATGCATGTTTTTGACAAATGTACAATAGTACAAAAGTAATATTTCTTCTTACGGATACAAATACACATACTTTTATTTAACAAAGCACGAGTTAATTATTAATTTAACTTTTAAAGATTTAATAAAAACTATTAGGTGGTGGTGTAACTATATAACATGTGATGTTTTATTCATATAAAGTACATTATACTCATACGACCTATAAATAATTAGGTTGCATTTGGATTGCCGAGACGATTCACCTATTTGATTTAGATAATCAATCATTCACTTACGGTGAGTTTATAGCCCCTCTTTCACTTGTTTTACATTTACTTTACAAATCTCGGGGGAGAATACATGCTCAATACAACTTGTTTACATATTCATTTACAATATCTTTTACATACTATTCTACACACTTGGTTTACATACTTGATTTCGCAACTCATTACAAACACCATTACATGGTTGATTACAAACTTGGTTTCATATTTCGTTACATACTCATTTACATACACGTTTACGAAATTGCTTACGCACTCATTACAAACTCAATTACTTGATTTATATCACACTCTTTCTACTTATGGATTTAAGTACTCAAAGCTCCTACGAATATGATGGTTACTTTATTTTTGGACACAAGTGTTTTCGGTTATCATTTCCTGTTTACGTGTTTGCCTAAGTAACATAACCCACCATTGCCCATTATCATGAACTGTTAAATTCTTGACCGGAGGACCGGTTGAGGAAGCGCGAGTGTATAAATAGATCTATTTGGGATTGACATCCCTGTTCGGAAGGTGGTAGCTCTCACTAGTTTCGACAGTACTGAAACACGAATGCATACATGTCGGAGCAATTTGGATGTTTACGGGTTTGAACATCTACACGGGCCTTTATTTGCATTAAATTGCATACATAGATGTCGAGCTTCAGTGTCATGAGCTTAGCGCAACAGTAGATATTATTTATGTGGTACTGTATCTGTTATAGTAGACCCATACATTTTGGAAAATCAACGATTTCACTGTCCATACTACTTATTCGAACATATAAGTGCTGACACTTTTCATTTATATTAGGCGAAGCAATAAACACTAAACTCTTTCGGTTCTACATTTACTCTTACATTTTTGGCGATTATTATAAGGATTGAAATGGTCATACATACTTTATAAATCTTTGGATTCCAACATTTACATTTATACTTACAAAACTCTATGAACTCACCAACTTTAATGTTGACACTTTTAAGCATGTTTTTCTCAGGTGAATTAGATGCTTAGCTTACTTGATGTGCATTGGAGTCTAAAATTGACAAGATTTCATTCATGGATTTCTTCTTACATACAAATGATCAAATCTCGTTGTATTACTTTTAAGCTTTTCACTGTGATGCAATTATGAAACAAATGTTATATCAATTTTAAGAAAATCAACGAGATTACTTTTCAAACGACATTTAGAGGTCGTTCTCCTGTATCTTGTGCTGTTGTATTATGAAGTAACGCCCCCAGACATATTTCCGCTGCGACACATTTTTGGGGGTGTTACATTGTTACATCGACTTGGGTGTGTGACCTAATTGATGGTAACATATGTGTGTATTGTTTTGTTTAGATTCTTTGCAAGATTAAGTAAAGGAATTGGAATTTGCTTTGCATCAGGTGAGTTTTACAGTCCACTTTATTACTTAATTTTGAGGATGGAATGATGCAGCAACTATTTTTGAATTATGAACCGAAAGAATTTTTTAAAGTGTCAGATATATGATTGCTATGTGCTATTGCTATGTGATATGAATTGTGTTAAGGCATGTGTATGTGAGGATGACATGACCTTGTGTGAGACCCGAACGAACTTAGCTAGTCAAGTGGGTTAGTCTTGCGCGGAGATATTGTGGGACGGAGGGGTACGATCTACCCTAGATAAATGTGAATTTATTTTGTGATAGAATAGCCATGCATATATGTTCGTAAATGTTGTTTTTTGTTTTTAGGCCCTTTTACACGTACCCGATAACAAAACCAATTTAAGTATGCATAAAAAATGGCTATGGGATCAAAAATCATAGATCATAAGACCCTATATGGGTCGAATTAATTTCAAAAAATAAGCCTTAAAGGCTGTTTTAAAATTATCCTTTTGATTCCATTAAAAACACGCGTTTTTAGCCATTTTTACGCATACAAGATGATCATATGACATCATATGATGGCTCGTGATACCACTATAGGTATTGAAACAAATGATTATCATATAAACAAATATTAAACGCAGCGGAACAAGCACCTATCAACGGATCCATAGAGTCATATGATCAATCAAAGTTAAAACAAGAAAAGTAGTACCTTTGTAGCGTGATCGGTAGAATCAAATGGTGACCTTCACCTTTCAATGAAACCAAGTGATCAATGGAGATCACCTCTATGATGTATCCACACTACACTTCCTTGTATACCAAATAGATGCTAGTCTTAACCTCGTAGCTTTGTAAAATACTTTTGAATGGACAAGATACAAAAGTTGGATCAAGAAAAACAAAAACACATAAATGTATGTGTTTATGTGCCGTGTTTTTATAGAGAGAAGAGAGGAGAGAATATCTCTAATTTGGTCAATCAAAATCAATCAAATTAATGTGATGTTATCACTAATTCATTAACCATAAATAGTTTGATCTCATCCCTTTTTTTCCTTCTCTATAGGCCGGCAACCCATATGGGTGTTTACGGGCTTTCCTAAACTTTTCAAATCCAATAAATATAATACACTACTTATTTATTAGAAGCCCAATATTGATTCCGAGTTACGTAGGTTATTTATATACCGTAAATACAATAAACACGGTATATAAAATGGTACCTCAGTGTATATGTGTGTGACCCCATAGGCTCACCTGCGTCTAGCCATATAATTAGTTATTATGACACGAGCATACTCCAACATAAAGTGCCTTGAATTGATTATAGTCACCAATCAAACCGTGCTAGTCTCTCAGGCTGAAAACCCCCTTTTCCCGTTAAAATTAGGATTTAGACTGACATAGGTTTAGAATAAAATAGAATTAACATAGATTAGATAACCAAGATATTAATTAAATTGATAGATTTATCCTCGCTTCAAGTGTTCGACACCCTACTTACCACGAAACTACTACCGATCGGGTACACTGCCCGTTAAAGTGTTGTTTTTGGTTTAGTCGGCAAAATAAAAATTTAAAACTTAAAACAATAAAATATACACCACACAACGACACATCAAGTTTTTGGCGCCATTGCCGAGGAGTGAAAATTAATCTTGATTTTTATTAGATATTTTGATTTTTAACATTAGATTAGATCTAACCTTTATGATTAGTGTACATTATTGTATATTTTGTAAATTTTGTAAATTTGTCTTCAATTATTTGCAGAGTCACTCTGTTCTTTAGTACGAACACGTGTATTTTTTATTGAGTCAAACTACTCTTTAAAAACCTGTTTCACATGATTAATTTCATTACAAAGACGCTCGTTTTCCAAAAGCAATTTTGCCACACTATTTTCCAGTTCCACATTTTTGGTCTCTATTTCACAATAATCAAAATTGACATTCTCTTCCTTGGACTTTTCTCTCATTGAGTTTATAATATCCTTCATCTTACAAATGGTATTTCTATTTTCTTGAAGATGTGCTTTTGAATCTTATTTTCATAAATATTTGGAATGTCAAAAAGCATTTTGATTTATACATGATTCATCTTTTTGAAAAAATTTCTTCGATTAAGGTTGTTCTGACGATTCAAGGAGAAATACAATGTCTTTCAAGTTGTGAGTATCTTTTCAAAAGTTATTAAAACGCATTTTGTGATTTTACAAAAAAAAAGCTCGGCCTCAAGGATTACAAGATTCTTTTCTTTTTCCTTCCATATTCACAGATTCACCAATCAAAGACATATAATTCATCACTGTTAAAAGAACATCTTGAGACATGATTTGTTATAGGAGTCGATCATTTTTCAAACATAATTCTTTCTTAGCAATTTCTAAACATTGTTTGTCAACTGAAAACTATTGAACAACAGCGTCCATTTGGTTAAAAACTATTTGTACTTCCATTATTTTATTTAGAAGATCTCTATCAAACACATTGAAGATGTCTGATAAAAATTTTAGAAATGGAATAATTTCATTATTAAAAACAGCTTTTGTATGTTCAAACCCTCATTCACCTTCTGTACGATCATCAGGTGTTGTCCTCTTCTTCACCACAGAGTCAAACTGGGCGAGATGGAATTTAAGCTTTTTAAGCCTTGCATTCACCAAACTTACCTTAGGTAGTTCACTGGGAACTTCCACTTTGACAGGTGGTGGATTAGAAGATTCAATGGTAGGATTGGATATACGAAACCAGAAAGCTTGTTCAGCATCCATTTCTTGTTGTTGAGTAAAACGTTTCCCAAAATCTTCAGATAGTCTATTTAAATTTTCATAATCATAGGTTTATGAGAAATGTTTTTATTAATAACCTCTGGATCCTTTACTTTTTCAAACATTTTTGATCAATTCTCTTTTTCCAAAATCAAAGATTCCTCATCATCAATCACAAACATAGCAACATGTTTAGCAGACATAACAATACCATCATACAAGGTTGGTTTAATCAGCTGAGCTTTCTTAAGGTGAAATGGATTTTGATAACCTAGAGCTTGTTTGTGTATGTTTATTCATAGAAGGCTTTGGCCTTAGTTTCCATGAAAAGAGATAATTTATGCACTGTTTTAGAGATTGTACCCATTTAAAAGAATCATTATCAAGGTTCCTTTCCTCCCTTCTATTTTTTTTCCAAATTCAATTCGTTTTCCATTTATATACCTTCCTTTCTTTGGGTTTCACTTATGAAAACAGTGAATGTTTCAATAATATTCCTTTTCTTTGATTTGTTTAGAAAGATTTTGCTCAAGTGAGTTCACTTGTTCTTTCAGTGCAAGTTTCTCTTTATTCATATCATCCATTTAAGAATCTATCATTTTTCATGACTGCTTAAATCAATATTAAGACGTTGTTCAAAAGTTTTGACTTGTTCTTTATATCTCTCTAGCTCAGTGGTTACTGATTCATTATTCTGTTCCTTATTAGCCTTTTCCTAATTATTTACATGATTAATCATTTGTTCTGACATTTATTCTATCACAGATAATATCATTGAATCTTGTTGTGCCTGCAAATGAGTATCTTGGCCTGTTGTGTTTCTTGCAAATATTGAGAGTACGGAATGATATTGATATCACTATTTATCTCATTATCTATAAAATCCACAGCTGGTGATTGTTCAAAAGCCTGCATTGCAAGCACAATTTGATTTTCCATATCATTAAGATTGGTTTCAGAATGAGGTACCTCTGAGATAACGTCAGAACCATAGTTTGGAAAGGGTGCCCGGGGGGGGGGGGAAATGTTGGCCATGAGAACCGCTTTTTCATTTGAGATATCATCACAGTCAGAATCATAAGTATCAAGATCCTCGGTCTGAAAAGCAGCATTGTTTGGAATGATTGTCTGAACAGCTTGACCATCTGGAACCCTCAGATCTACAAGAAATGCGAGTTGCTCTTCATCCAAAATTTATCCAGCTTCCTGAGCTTCAGCTAACATTGCTTTATCTTTATGTCATGCCACATTCCTTGGTCGCTTAGGCTGAGTGCATCGCCTAGCCATATGTCCTTTGCATTGACAGTTGTAGCATTTAACAACCCTTGCCTGTCCACTTGAATTGTTTCCCCTATAACTAGAAGCATTACTCTTATACCCAGTACCAGAATAACTTTGACCTTGTCTCCCCTGAACTTGTTGCACTGTGACCCTGCCATCTTGAATAGTGGCCTGGTTTCTTGGATTCGATGAAGTTCTAATTTAATTATTGGTTGAGGGGAACCTTAAGGAAGCTACAACTGTTAGAAAATCCATTGCTTTGTTGAGACAAGCAATTGGATCATCTCCTAGAGAGAAAACAAGAACAATAAAACCCGAGTCCACAAGAGGTGACTCAATCATTGGTTGTGTAGAAACTTGAGGTGATTGATAAGCAATTTGTGGAACAAATAAGGTTTGATGATTCATTTAAGACTGATATGGATATGATGATTGAACTGATGAATGATTGAATTGAGGTTGTGATGGATAAGTTGATGAGTAGTATTGAGTGGGATGAATTGATCCATATTGAGATGGTGAAAACTGTTGTTGAAGCTGAGCATTGTTGTATGAAGACTGATAAGTGTTGAAGTGAGGTGGTGTCATCTACTGATTTGCTACAAATGCAAGTGGATCTTGATTGCATTCACGCAGAAGACGGACTTCATTTGCATGGAGTTCGTGTTGTTCAAGATATGCATGAAGCTGATCAAAGTTGGTAGTATGCAAATCCTTTACGAGCTTGACATCAGTCACAAATTTGCTCCATTCCGGTGGAAGACTGTTTAAGAACTTTGTATTCACTTAAAATTACTCGATTTTCATGTTGTAGATGTTCATATCATTAATCAGCGGAAGTGAATCTCAAGTATATACTTGTGAAGGTGTTTTCACCCTTTATGTGAGTAAACTTATCATAAGCATCATACAACTTCACTCTATTTCTGCTTAGTTCTAAGAGTACCTTGCATCCGTAATTGAACCTCTCTCCATAAATCTTTAGCAACTCTGTGATGATTCACAAGTGAATAGATATCAGCTAGAAGACCTTGAAGAATGATATTGGTTACTTTCATATCACAATCAGCTTGGATTTTCTCAGCAGCAGATAATTCAGCATATTTCTTTGTTCTGGTCACTCTATTCTCTTCAATAGTAGGCCAAATGAGTGGACCATTTTCAACTGATTCAAGTATCATTCTCCCATGCTCTCTATTTTGCATGTAAAGTTTCATTCGACTTTTATCAGAATCATTTACAATACTTGTCAACATTGGTTGGACGGGTGGTAAGGACCGGAGAGTATCATGTACTCAGCAAGAGTATTCTTTTATCCAAGTGGAATAATTAAATCCATGTTGATTTGATGATATTAGATTACTTATGGATCGAACGGTGATTGAAAGTAACTGTGTTGTTTAGTGAGTTGTCTTTTGAGTGTTGTAAGTCTTGAAACTACACTGGATTTTACAACTCTTGATAAAAACGGGAAGACAATTAAATGTTTAACGAGATTTCACAAATCAAAGAGATAAACCGTATAATTTACTTTAGCAAATTTAAGTTTTGAATTTAGTTCAAGTGAATTAATTTTCCTTTTAGAAGTTGTTAAATCGCCTTGTAAAGGAAGTTGTTAAATCGCCTTTCAAAGGAATAATGTTAATTCGCCTTGTACTAAAAATTGCTAAATCGCCTTGTGAAGGAACTCTGCTAAATCGCCTTGCAAAAGAAGTCTGATAAATTGACTTGTGAAAGAAATTGCTATTGCTTGTGAAGGAACAGATATTAATCTCTCATTGCAAATAATTTTGTTAATTCGCCTTTAACTAAAATTGCTAAATCGCCTTCAACAAACAATTGCTAATTCGGCACATTCACCAAAGCAATTGGATAATCGCCTTCTCCATAGAAATTTCTAATTCACCTTCAACACACGAAATTGTTAACTCGCCTTCAACAAAACGAAACTCAAATTTTTCAAAACATAAAAAGACTCACTTTTGATCGTTTTTCCCAAAATTTCTTGTACAACTAGTATTACTAAGCCTATAGGTACCTTAAAAATGCAAACTTTATGGTTTTTAAGCCAAAAATTTTGAAATCAAGAATTGTACTTTTTAAAGCTATTCGAACACAAAAAATGAACAAAAATAATATTTTTCTTGATTCAAAGCATGTACACCTATATCTTAAAGATACTAGATCAGATTTACCTATGTAAATGATCTTTTAGTGTACCATAAAGCTTCAAAAACAAAAAAATAAGAAAAATGTGGTACGGTTTAAGGAAAAAGAACAAAACAAAGAAGAACAACAAACACAAAAACTTAACAAATTACTCCATGGCTCTTGATACCTATTTTAGAATATGCTAGTAATCTATAACACCAATACCAATGGAAGTAATTATAGAGGGATGAAATGTGAATGGGAGGATGGTTCTAGTGAGTAGAAATGTAAGAAGGAAAAAAAATTAGGTCTATATGAAAAATGAACCAACCAACCAACACCCTCTTCATGTGTGGAGAGGGTATTATACTCATACATGTAACCAGCCATGGGCCTCTTAAAAGGCTTTCCATGGGCCTTTAGCCCGAATAGCTTTCTATCTTAACCTTATGATTAATCTACGAGCTACGACTAACTATATTAGTAGTGACCGATACTTTTCGTATTTCTAACAGTCTATAACTATGGGTTTTATTTGAATAATAAGTTTGTAATTTCGTTGGGACAGATGTTTCGTTAGTTGAAGCAAATAACGGCTAAATGGACTTATTTATTTAACAATGTGTTGTTTTGTAGTATCGCTTATTGAAAAGTAGAATCGCGAATTAAAAAGCAAGGATGAGGCAGTTGGTCATAAAGAAATGATAATTGTAAAGAAAGAGCATACACTTGGTTATGAGTTGGAGAAGCAGGTTTGTACCGTGTTACATATTTATCATATTATTGTAGGTTAAGGGAGGCTTTAGAAACACGGCCGAAGGATTTGGAGATAGAGATGCTTGATCTAAATGAATGCTTTATGATGTAAGCTGTATTTGAGTTACTATTTTTTGTAAGGATTAACTATAGAATATTGTTTGTTGAAGTTGTACCGAGTACAATCAATACTTAATGTGAATGTATTTCTTTCTTTCTTTTGAATTTATTTGCGAAATTCACAGGTGTAGAACAAAAAAATACAAGTTGGGAATAAAAAGTTCTTATTATGATGGACTGATGTTTCACATTAGTCCTTATCATAGACATTTTATACGCTTCAAGACTTTGAGCCATAACAACAAAAAACTTTGCAAAACGCGCCGCAGCGAAGCGCGGGTATCAAAACCTTGTTTAGATAAAATATTAAATTAGGGATAATTAATATCATTGGTGAGTGTTAATACAAATAAACCTTAAAAACGTTTATTTCTATTCTACGATCTTCTTATGTTTTGTCGATAACAATCATAAAATCATTACAATAAAAATTAGAATGCATAAGTTTTATACAAATAGTCTTCCTAAGTTACAATTATATATCACACATCACAAAATACATATTACTCATAATTACTTAGACTTTTAAAAATATGTATATATTATTTAACATTTTTTACTTATATGTGACATCATCATATCCCCATCTATTAACAAAATCATTAAGATTTCATAAGATTTTATTGTGATTTTGGCATCAAATATTCGGATTTACTTGTCGAAAACATAGTACCTTTGATTTACTCTTGACGGTTACCATTATAGGAAGTTATCCGGGTACGGGCTACAGTAGCATAAAATTTGCTTATAAATAGCAAGCTATTTTCTAATTGTTTTTCTCTCCATCCTTCTCATAATCTCTCTAATATTCAATTAATATCTCTTAACTTTTTTCAGATCTAGCATTTTCCATTTATCATTTGTAGGTAAATTTCTTACTAGAAGAAATTGTAGATTATTGCATACGACGTGATCAAGCTCAGTTAACATTGTTGCTAGGCTCCACAGCATATCAGAACTCTACTTGTTGCATTCTTGTATATCTTGTCATTCATTTTTTCTTTTCATCCTAATTGTTAGTTTACAGATGTGATGTGTTGGGTTGATTCTACCTTTGTTAGAATCCGGTATTTAGCTTTGTAACATAAAAGGGTGTAAGCAACGTTGTGAGGCTTATCCGTCGGATAAAGAAGATTGGTGACTAGTGCTTTAAGAACTCTCGAGTAGGTGACTCGGGGAGTGGAATAGGGCAAGGAAGGTGTCCTTGTAGCGGAACCACTATAAATACTTGTGCCTTGGTTCTATCTCTTCTAAACTCTATCTTTACTTTTCTTGCACTTTATATTCATTTCTTATCTCGTAGATCAATCAATATCATTAACTTCACATAATCTCAATCTATAAATTTTCAAAACGTAAAATTAATCAGTAAAACTATTCAACCCCCCTTCTAGTTTTCCACAATTGGCATCAAAAGCAAGGTTACCAAAGCATTTTAAAATATATTGTATTTTAAATCTTTAAATAATCAAATGGATTCGGAAAACTACAAAGAGGGTCAATCTATGCAAAGACCACCTCTCTTTGAAGCTAATTGGTTTATCTATTGGAAAAATATATTTGAAACTTATGTGAAGTCTAAAGATATTGATCTTTGACATATAATTGTTAAGAGTGAGTACAAACCTACAACTACAAACTTGGTAACCAGTAAAGAGGAAGCTATTCCTTATGATAAACTAAAAGATGAACACAAAAAGATGTTGGAATATGTTAGTTGGATTCGCATATTATGCAACTAGAAGTACGTAGGCCTATTGGGGGCACACACGTTAAGACACGGAAAGAGGTTGAGTTTATATATTATATATCATATATACTATATATGATTTATATATTATCTATATATATATATATATATATATATATATATGTATATATATATATACGTCACGAATTATATTTAAATAACCGTTAGTTACCGTTATTAGTTTATAACTAACTTAACGGATATTTAAATGTAAACCGAAGGGACTAAATCGAACAAAACCCAAACCGTATGGGTGTCTAATGTTGGACGTCCCATATGGGTTTCCATAGGGGTGTTTGGGCCGGTTTAGGAAGGGAGGGAAAAAGGAAAGAATGAGGTTTTCTTGTTCACCAAGAATTAGGTTTAGGTGCCTATATAAACACCTACACCTAGCCTCATTATGGATGGATTCTAAACCCTAAAAATCACTTAAAGATTTTCGGTGTTCTCTCCTCTCTCAAGATCCGATCGTGATAAGCCCTTAAAGGGTTTTTGGTTCTTTCCCTTTTTCCTAGCGATTCTCGATTAAAACCCTAAAGGGTTTTGGTGCGATTTGGTATCCCACAAGATCGAGTACAACAGCTTCAAGGTTCGGTTTACAAGTTCTCCAAGGCGACAACGAATAGAAACCATATTAGGGTTTCGATTTCTTGGTATCTCATCATTACCAAATTTGGTATAAACCCTAATTAGGGTTTTGGATTTTCGGTAATCATTCAAACTAGGGTTTGTGATTTCGATCCAACAAAGTATTATACACTTGGTGTTTGAGAGACGTGAAGTAAAGACTAGCATCTTGACGCATTTGTTTGACGTGTTGTGTGAGCAACCGTAGAGGTGGTAACTTAATCACTAAGATTCAAGATCAAGATTCTCGTTTATTGACTATTGTCATTAAACATAACGGTTAGTGTTTCTTACTATATTTGTGTGTTAATTCTTAATATCAAACTAGATCCAATCCGCTGCATAGTAAATGGTTTACTGGTTTGTAAAATCCCAACAAAAGATGCTTTCTAAAAATGATGAGGCTTATATAACGCTTTGCCTAAAAAGAGTATGAAAGAATATGTATGTGTAAAACGGCTAGGGATGTTTGGAACTCTCTTGTTATCACTCATCAAGGTAACAAACAAGTTAAGGATAACAAAATTGACTTGTTTGTTCAACAATACGAAATTTATCATTTCCGATGATGAAACTATTGATTGCGCATTTGCTAGATTTAATACTATAATTACATCTTTAAAAGCACTTGACGAATCTTTTTCAAGTCGTAATCATGTTAGGAAATTCTTGAGGGCTCTTCCAACAAAATGGCGTCCAAAGGTGACGGCTATAGAAGAATCCAAGGACTTGTCAACACTACTTCTAGATGAACTCATCGGTAACTTAAAAGTCTATGAAGTAGTGCTTGAGAAGGACTCGGAGGCTTCCAAAAGTAAGAAGGAAAAATACAAATCATTGGCTCTAAAGGCTAAGAAAGTGTCAAGTGACGAAGAAGTCTCATGTTCGGATAGTGATGACAAGGAGTATGCTATGGCGGTAAGGGATTTCAAGAAATTCTTTAGAAGAAGAGGTAAATTCGTCCGACAACCGCACTATGACAAAAAGACCTTCCAAAAAGTAAAGGAAGAAAAGAAAGGAAAATTGGAGCGAAGATGTTTCAAGTGTAGCGATCCAAATCACTTTATAAGTGATTAACCTAAACACTCCTACAATGACCAAAAGGCATTCGTTGGAGGTTGTTGGAGCGATAGTGAAGAAGATGATGACTCCAAGAAGGACAAAATTTGTCTCATGGCACACGACTCAAATGAGGTACTTTCTGATACTCTCTATTATAGTAGTTCTTCTTTAGATGACGAGTCCTTACTAAATGAATAAAACAAGTTGTGTAAAATTAGTCTTAGAATAATCAACAAAAACAAACACCTAAAGACTAAAAATGAAATCCTAGACAATGAGGTTTGTGAACTTAAGGAAAGGTTAAAACAAATTGAGAAAAATAAGGCAACTAGCGAAGAATGTAAATCGTGTATGGACCTTCGTACGAAAATTGATTCACTTTCTTTAAAACTTGCTAAATTTGAAAATAGTAGTCACTTTTTGCAAGAAATGATTAAAAATCAAAGATTATAAAAAGGGCCTTGGATTCACAAAAGATAAAAGCTTCGACTAGCAGAGTAAAAACAGGAAAAATGGGTCAATACAATAGCAAAATGCCTACTGTAGAACCAGCTCACACGGTACCCTCTGAAAAGGTACCGGCTAGTGCAAATGGAGGGTACCGGGCAACTAATTCAACAAATGAAATTTTAAAACCAAATTTTCAAAATAGAAGTGAGTTTGTCCAAGTAACTAAGAAAACATTACCTAGTGCTACTGTAGGAAATGTCAAACAAACACCGACCTTAAAACTTGGTCAAGGACTTGGAAAAAGCAAAATCCAAACACGACCCAAAACGCCTCTTAGGAGACCAAACAACTTATACCCTAAAAGCGACTACCATCAAGTAGAATGAAACTATTCGTCTCAACAGAACAGGGATACCAATTTCAACTACCTAACTTTGGTTCTTGGGGACCCTACCCTCCATATCCTTACATGAACCAACCAAACAGTATCTTTAACACTAATGGATCCATGAGATATTAAGGACCAAACGCTTGATTTCTTTTGTGCTTTTAGATACGTCTAAAAGTTAAATAGGAACCCGATGAATGGATCAAGGATAGTGGTTGTTCAAGGTATATGACAGGTAACCAGGATCTCTTCTCTACCTACGAAGCCATTAATGGAGGTAACGTGGTGTTTGGTAGTAACACTAAAAGCAAGATAATCAGCAAAGGTACGATTACTCATAACTCCCTAACTATTCATGATGTTAGTCATGTAGAAAATCTAAATTCAACTTGCTTAGCATAGGTCAAATATGTGATAAAAAGTGCAAAGTACTCTTTAGCAAAACCGGTAGTGAAATACTTAAAGATGACATTACCATAGGAAGAGGGATTAGGAAAAATAGACTTTATATAATGAAAATAGGTAACTCACCTAAAGATAGTCTTTGTTTAACTTCGATGGATGATACTTCGACCTTATGGCATCAAAGATTGGGTCATGCCAATATGCGACTTATACAATCGCTATCATCTAAGGAGCTTGTTCGAAATTTGCCAAAACTAAAATTTGAAAATCATTTTTGTAACGCTTGTAACATAGGAAAACAAGTACACGCAATCCATAAGGCTAAAAACATGGTTTCAACTACAAAATGCTTAGAACTTTTATATATGGACTTGTTTGGACCATCGGCCGTCCAAAGTTATGGAGGAAACTACTACACTTTGGTCATTGTAGATGATTATTCAAGATATACATGAACTAGATTTTTGAAACATAAAAATGAAGCGTTTGACCATTTTGAAATCTTGAGCAAGAAAATACAAGTACAAAAAGGTTGCCCTATTGTGTCAATATGAACGAATCACGGTTGGGAATTTGATAATGAGGTTAAATTTAGAGCTTTTTGTGATGCTAATGGTATCACTCACAACTTTTCGGCTCCACGAACTCCTCAATCAAATACACTAGTCGAACGTAAAAATAGAACTTTACAAGAAATGAGTCGCATTATGCTAAATGAACAATCTATCCCTCAAAATTTTTGGTGTAATGCCGTCGACACCTCCACCTATATTTTAAATAGAATTTTAATTAGGCCTTTCCTCGGAAAAACTCCTTACGAGCTTTTCAAAGGTAAAAATCCTTCATTAGAGTATTTTAAAGTTTTTGGTTGCAAATGCTTTATTCTTAACACCAAATATTACCTTACTAAATCGACCCTAAATCAACCGAAGGCGTCTTTCTAGGTTATTCCCCTAATAGTAAAGCATATATAATCTTTAACAAAGAAACCATGAGAATTGAAGAATCTTTAAATGTAAGATTCGACGAATGTCCTCCTCCTAAGTCATCACCTTTAGTAGATGATGATATAATCGAAAGTCAAGTCATAGAAAAACAAATAGAAGACAAGGAAAATGAACCATTAAACAAAGAAATTGTCAACATCAAAGAATCTAAGGATCATCTCCTAGAAACAGTCATAGGAAATCTAAACAAAAGGACCTTAAGATCTCAAGTTCAAAACCAAAGCAATTTGTTTTGTTTCGTGTCTTCCATAGAACCTACAAATATTAAAAAAGCTATTAAAACGAAAGTTAGACAATGGCTATGCAAGAAGAATTGAACCAATTCGTAACAAATGATGTTTGGAGTCTTGTTCCACCACCCAAAAATCAAACCATAATTGGTATACAAATTTGGGTTTCAAATTAAATTAGATGAAAAATGGAGTGTATTTGAAACAAAGCTAGGATATTGTTGCTCAAGGTTACAACCAACAAGAGGAATAGACTTTTTGATTGCGGACCATATGCTCAGTGGCAAGCATTATAATCCATAAAAAGAATCCTTCTTGGGGGAAGATGGGGAATGGTGGGATGGTATGGGTGATGGATGTTGTGCAAATGATTTCAAACTTTTTAAAATGAATGTCAAAAGTGCTTTCCTAAATGGTTTTATAAACGAAGAAGTATATGTGTCTCAACCTCCCAGTTTTGTCGATTTCAAAAAACCTAATCATGTATACAAACTCAAAAAGGCTCTTTATGGTCTTAAACAAGCACCCAAAGCTTGGTATGATAGACTCAAAGCCTTTATCCTTGATCATGAGTACACCATATTGGTAGATAACACTCTATTTACCAAGAAAAGAGACTCACATGCTTGTCAAGAGCTTTGCAATGATTTTTCTAAAATCATGCATGACGAGTTCGAGATGAGTATAATGGGTGAATGGAATTTCTTCCTTGGTTTCCAAATCAAACAACTAGAAGATGTCATATTTTTTAACCAATTTAAATACATTAAAAAATGCTTAAGAAGTTCGGTCTAGAAGATTCCAAACCTATCAAAACATCAATGTCATCTGAAACCAAACTCACTCGGGACGAAGACATGGAATCCGTTGACAACATAAAGTAATGTGGCATGATTGGTAGCTTACTTTATCTCACGGATAGTCGGCTGGACATCGTGTTTAATGTTTGTCTATGAGCCTATTTTCAAGAAGATCCTAAAACCTCTCACCTTGAAGCTGTAAAAAGGATTTTTAGATATATTAAAGGAACAAAATTTTTAGGATTATGTTATCCCAAAGGAACAGAAGTAGAAACCATAGTTTACGCTGATTCCGACCATGCGGGAGACTATGTCAATCGCAAAAGTACAAGCGGTGTGTGCACCTTCATGGGATGTTGCCTCACATCGTGGTTCTCCAAGAAACAAACCGCCCTAGCCATTTCCACCACAGAAGCCGAATACGTATCCGTATGCAAGGCATGCCAACAAGCGTTGTGGATGAAATAAGCCCTTGTAGACTATGACATTAAACTAAATGACATATCGTCCTATGTGACAATAAAGGTGCCATCGACCTAAGTAAAAACCCCGTTCTACACTCTCGTACCAAACATATAGAAATCCGTTATCACTTCCTCCGCGATAATGTTCAAAAAGGGAACATCTCAATTGAGAAGGTCTCCTCCGAAGATAATATTGCTGATATCTTAACCAAACCACTCAAACGAGAACCTTTCAACCTTCTTAGACTAGGACTCGGTCTCATGGAACCAAACGCTTAATAAATCTTAAAATACACGACAACTATTTCTCTAGGTCTATCAACCCGTGTTGTGATGATGCGTTTACGAGGAGTATACGTAAGAAACTCGTATTCTGATTGCTTGCCTTGCACTCTCAGAAATATGCTCCCAGGATAGAGTATATTTGTCTTGACAACACTACAAAACCCCCGCCTTGACCAACGGTCTTTTAATCCATAAGATTCTACCATCAAATAGCAGCATTATCTCAAACCCGAGTCCCTCTAAAAGGATTTTGGTGATTCCAAAAGATCACTTTTTCCTTTTCTCATCTGAGTCTAGGATTCTATTTTCGCACTAAAAAACTAAAAACTTTCAGGAATTTTCATCATGCTACTGTATGTATCAAGACTGTATACTATTATGTATTGTAACACCCCCAAAAATCATTTTACAAACGCTGCGGAAATAACCAAATGGGTGTTACTTCGTTATACACAGCAATAGATACAAGAGAACAGACCTCTAGGAGTCGTTTGGAATAATAACATTTGTTGATTCAATAAAAATCTGAATTTAATATTAAATTTGTCCATAATTTTGCCATCCACAATGAAAAAGCTTGAATGTAAAGACTCCAATGCACATCTAAATAGTCCAAGCTCTAATCCACCTGAGAAAAACATGTTAAAAGTGTCAACATTAAAGTTGGTGAGTTCATAGATTAGTTTAAATATAAATGTAATCCACTGTATTTCACAGTACTTTGTAAAAATTCCAAAGAATTTATAAAGAATTGCGTAAACTCATTTTATGCCATCCAATAGTTAACCAATCTTGTCCAAGATTTATAAGAATGCATAACACATTTTATGCCATCAAAGTTACCAATATTATCCAAAGATCTTATAAAGAATGCATAAAACATTTTATGAACAAAATTGAGTCTCTATATAATATTTTAGTGACAGACATTTCCCGCACTATATAAATTCCGTGCCCGCACTATACAAATTTCGTGCCATGTTGGGGAGGCCCGAAGGTCCCAACGATATAATCCGACATGTTATAACGTTCGTTCCCAGTGATTGCTAGTCACCCGAACGGGGGTTGTCAATCCCGAATAGATCTATAATGTTCGTTTACCAAGTGATCGCTAATCACCCGAACAGGGATCCACACCCGAATAGATCTATTTCATAACATTCGTGTACCACTCCAAGTGATTTACAGTTAATCGACGCTGTGACGTAGGGACTGTATGTACCCTAATTTGGGTAGTGATTCAATTACTTGCGTAATGTATACTCCCGGTTACGGTGTCTCTCAAGAACACCCGTGCAGTAATGTAAAAATTTTGTACTACCGTTACCGGAGTCCCCTCAAGAACTCCCCGGGCGAGTAATTTTATTGTTATCAGGTTTCAATCAGCGATAAAGCTAATACTGAATTTTATTTTCAAATGTAAAGTATGCATTTGTGACCAAAAATGAATTCAAATAATGTTCCATAGCGTAACTATGCTAACTAAGTATGTAAAACAATTCGTAAAACAATCCTGTAAATGCATTTTAACACGCATGTTCTCACCCCGAATATGTGTAAAACCAGTAAAAACATGTGGCTATAAACTCTAAAATTCCTTTAAAACAATCCATATTGTTATAAGATAACAATGTAATAAGAATTTGTAGACAAGCATGTTATCCCCCTCGCGGGTTATAAAACATTCAATGTTTGAAAAAGCGAGGCTATGACTCACATTGATTAAAGACCACGAGCAAATTAATCCAATTAAATCACACTGAATCTGCTACGACTCGCCCACGACCTATATTATGTCGTTCGATTATAATCCACGTAGAAAATACGATCAAGATGCGTACATGTTACCACGAATCATACATATTTTTTATTTGTATGTCGTCATATATACTTGTGATGAGAAATCCACTTGCGCGTCTTTAAAACCTTACCGTTTATTACATTTTGAATATTATACTATTTTATGTCACAATATAACTTATCTCTAATATCTAAAGATGATTAAGCCTCGAGGCAAGTAAAATATGCCATTACGAACAACTTTCGTGTTTCGCCGGAAGGCTAAACGGACTCGAAATGTGGATCAAATCGTATTAATTAATTGATATGCCAGATTTATATATTAAATAATTATATTCTTATTAAAGTATATATTTCGATTTCGTTCCAGTTTATTCGTTATTGGGAGTTAAAAGTCCCGTTTTATGTCTAAACGTCCGTCAAAATATAATTTGTTATATTCTATAAACTAAAGTCTAACTTATCAAAGTCTCGAATTCCGAATTCCACATTCTATTTTCTGTTTTAAATTATCCGTTACATAAAGGCACTAAAGTCCATTTTTAGTCCAAATATCGTCTCAAATATGTCTAATATCACTTATTCATCAATATAAATCTAGTTTTAATATTTATTTCATATTTTAACTAGACCGCGCAAGTTATACCGGATTTCATCACATATTATTCGATCAAATATATGAAACAATTTATATATTTGTGTTAACCAAACTCACTTTATTTCGGTGTCAACACACTCAAACGCGACGCACCCCGGCTGATGGACAGCCAAACGCACCCTTGTGCGTGGCTGTTAAGCCAAACGCACCCTTAGGCTATTTTGACAGCCAAACGCACCCTTGTGCGTTTCTGTCTAAACCAAACACACCCTTTTGTGTTATAACCCAAACCAACCCTTTTTCCCCGGCTGTTTGGCAGCCTACCAACCGCACCCTTGTGGTTGTCAACTCAACCCGAACCAACCCCCTTGGCTGTTATAAACCAAACCAAACGCACCCTTGTCGCGTGGTGGTCACAGCCAAACGCACCCTACGGCTGTGAACCCACAACCCGATGCACCCTTGTTGTTACAAACCAAACGACCCGGCTGCCAACCCAACCCAAACACGCCCTAGGTGGGGCTGTCAAACCCGACAACCCGACCCGCTGTTCCAACAGCCAAACCCGACGCACCCTCTTGTTTTATAACCCAACCCAAACGCACCCTCTTGTCTGCTAAACCCATCCCGACCCCGGCTGTCCCACAGCCCGACCCGACCCACACGCACCCACCCTTGTTGCTATAACCTAAACCAAACGCACCCTGGTTGGTTTTTCTGCCGAGCACCCGGTGTGGTGTTTATAACAAAACCGGACGCAACCCAAACACACCCTTGTCGGGGTATATATATAGCCGAACAAACACACCCTTTTCGGGTGGTTCTCTTCACAAACCAGCCGCGCCCTTGTTGTTGTTAACCCACGAAACCCGACACGAACCAACAAACCAACACCCCTTGGTTGCTATTTAAACCCACGCACCCTATGCGGGTCGTGGTGATGATGATGCTAGTGGTGATGGGTTGCGGCTGTCGGAGAGGGGGAAGGGGAAAAAAAAAACATGGCGCGTGGTGGAGAGTGGTAGTGGGGATCGGATAGATCGGGTGGTGAGGAGTATATTTGGTGTTGGTCGGAAAAGTCACCGAAAAACATTTACCAGGTGACCGCGAGGTGGTGGGCCGGCGGTTTGGCCAGTGGTGGTCTGGTATTTTGGGGAAGGAGGGAGTTTATATAATGTGTATGTGTGTATTAAAGTTGTGAGTTGGAAAATGAAATGATAGTTTAAGATTTATATATATTATATAATGAATGTTGCAAGCTTCAAAGTTGGAGGGTTATATTTGTATCATTTTATTATATTTTTATATAAATATCGGTTCGGGATATTTGAGCGGACTTAACGAGATTCAATTCGAAAACTTGCGCCATTGTTTTTATAATCATTTTTCTGATAAAAACGAGTATTTATTTGATAATATTTCAGAAATATTTTATAACATTTAATAAAATATCTGTTATTCATTTTGTGAACCGGTTACACTTTGTCCAAAAATAAAAATGGATTTCAACGCAGATATTCGCGTTATCAACAACGCTTTTAATCAAAATGATAACTGATTTATTTAATATTTTTATTAAATAAATACTGATAATTAAAAACAAATTTAATTGTTTTTGTGTGGCGTCCCATACACTATGTACCCTCACCGCACGCGCCTGTGCATATTGTTTGAATTATGTTTGCGGTGCTGTTTTAGCCCTTTTCGGCTCGTTTCCAGGTCTGGGCAATTACTAAAAGTTGTCAGGATTGTCATTCCACGTCAATTGCTTTACGAGTACCGAGTCGTGAAAAGTGATTTAAGATGATTCGGTCTTATAAGTCAAGCCAGACCATAAAAGGTCAAAGATTGACATTCGTCATTCTAAATTCGAAAATTCTCGGTATGTTTACGTACATAACCCTTAAAGAAAATCTCGTCCAGAGATTAAATTTGTGTTATCGATTGTGTGATCGAGAAAAGGTTTAAAAATCTGATAAAACCGTTCTTAAGAACGCGATGATAACTTTCTTCAAGCAAGTTTTAGATGTTTAGACACTTCTCAAACATACCAATAATGTTTGGCTAAGTGACCAGGATTATATAATCCATCAAGGTAGTTATTTTAGAAAATATCGTCACACTGTTTTATGATTGGTATTAACACCTCATTGGTATGCTCTTACTCGAACATCCCGCTTACTCAGAACACAATATTGTCTGCTTTGCCCTCCACAGCTCACCGACTTTGCTTTTGTGTTCTTGCTTGGGATTCCCGACAGGTTACCCAAACCAGTGCTATTCCACTCAAGCATCGCTAAACTGCCTGTTCTTGGGCTAGTACTAGGATGTACGCGGACTACGTTCTTACTATAGTGGGGCCAAAAATGAATAGTCAATCCATCTGTTTCGTCGTAGGTGATTATCTCGTTTAAGGGGAGGTGCATTACTTATTGAAAAAGTTGTATCAGTCCGGGACCGCTCCTGGACCACAATGCGAACCATAAGTCAAATACTATAACAAATAGTGACGGGATATTGCACTCAGTCTGTTAGCTCCACAGACAGTTCGTGATTTCAAGGACTTGCAATGGCATAAGTAATAACTTAAGAATGAGATAAGTAGTCAAAGGCGGCTTAAGCTTTATGCGGAGTGGCAAGGACCTATTGTGCCTTCCAAACCTTTTACGGATTTGATGATTATCGATTTCAGGTTTATACTGTGTCATATGGATACATTAAGCCTTACTTATTTATAATTTATTTATTTACATAAAGAAGCGTCCAAATTTATGTAAGTAAGAAATGATAAACTTATGGTTCGGTGATTTATAATTTATTTATTTAAATGAAGAGGCGTCCCAATCCTTTTAAATAAACAGATTATAAATCATCCTACTTAATAATTCCCGGTGCAATACGCGTACTCTCATATCCTTCAAGTGTGGTTTGACATGACGATGCATGTGTTCTAACTGAATTGGGACGAGTGATTTAAAACTCGTATTTGGGAAGCTGGAGTAAAAAACTTGCCGGCGAGATCAAATAGAGTCAAGATAATTATTGAGTACTCGGTTAGACTAAATAAGGTAAGATCTCTATAAACAAATCTGTATGGTGATTACCATATCGATCATCCTATTACAAGTCCCTGACTATACAAGAACTTGCTAATATTTAGATTCGTACACAATACGTGTAAACAGATCTGTGAGGGCTTTTTTAATTAGCAATATATATGCAATCATCCATATTACAAGTTCAGCCTTGACAAGACTGTAATTAAATTCATACTTAATTCCATGTAACAAAATTATAACGGCTTTCGCGTAATACGATATTATATTAAGTTATGAAGAAATTAATAATTCTTAGAGAACCATTGTTTAACTTACAAATGTCTGAGAACAAAATGAGGACCATTGGGCAACTCACAATGTCTGACATCTAATTGAGACCATTGTGACAACTCACAATGGGTCTGCCATTTAATTGAGACATTGTGCAAACTAACAATGTCTGACATATAATTGGAGACCATGTGAACTCACAATGTCTGGACATATAATTGAGACCACTGTGCAACTCCAATGTCTTAAGAAACGTCCGGTATTTATGTAAATAACTCTTATATAAATTAGCGTACGATATACCGCGAAAGGATGCAAGCATATATAAATTATATATATGTATGCACGTAAGCACTTTAATGCAAACACGTAAAAGAAAGCATCTTAGACAAGTAGCGAGTATGCACTTGGAAAATGTTTGTTGTGATGCCAATTATTATGTGAAAAAGGTTATAGTCTGGGTAATATATGCAACCTAGTTCGCTATAACCTTTGCTCTGATACCAATCTGTAACACCCCCATAAATCTTTTACAACGACAGGAATTACACATGGGTGTTACTGTAATACAACAGCGCTAGATAAAAGGATCGACTCTAGTGTCGTTTGAATAATAACATTTGTTGATCAATAAAAATCTGAATTTAATATTACATTTGTCCATATTTGCATCACAATGAAAAAGCTTGAATGTAAAGACTCCAATGCTCATCAAATAGTCCAAGCATTAATCATCCTGAGAAAAAACATTGCTTTAAAGTGTCATCATTAAAGTTGGTTGAGTTCATAGATTAGTGTAATAAAATGTAATCACTGTATATCACAGTACTTTGTAAAAATCCAAAGATTTATAAAGAATTGCATAACACATTTTATGCATCAAAAGTACAATCTTTTCCCAAAGATTTATAAAAGAATGCATAACTAACATTTTATGCCATCAAAAGTACCATATCTTACCCAAAGATTTATAAGGATTTGCATAACACATTTTATGAACAAATTGTGTCACTATATAAATTTACGTGACATTTTCCGCACTATATATTTCCGTGCCCGCACTTAAACAAATTTCGTGCCATGTTGGGGTGGCCCGAAGGTCCCAACGATTTATCCGGACATGTTATAACGTTCGTTTCCCAGTGATTGTAGTCACCCCGGAACGGGGTTGTCAATCCCGAATAGATCTATAATGTTCGTTTACACAAGTGATCGCTAAATCACCCGAACAGGGATCCAACTCCCGATTAGATCATAAATTTCATAACATTCGCGCTCACCCTCCAAGTGATTTACAGTTCATGACGCTGTGACGTAGACTTGTATGTACCCTAATTTGGGCAGTGATACAAATAATGCGTATATATACTCCCGTTACCGGTGTCCCCTCCAAGAACACCCGGGCAGTAATTTTATTGTTATCAGTTCAATCAGCCTAAGCTAATCCGAAATCATTTCAAATGTAAAGTATGCATTTGTGACCAAAAATGAAGTCAAATAATGTATCCCATAGCGAGCTATGCAAATAAGTATGTAAACCAATTTGTAAACAATCCTGTAAATGCATTTGTAAACAAGCATGTTCTCACCCCAAATATATGTAAAACCAGTAAAACATGGGGCTATAAACTCACAAAATCCTTTAAAACAATCACATTGTTATAAGATAACCAAGTATAAGGATTTGTAGACAAGCATGTATCCCCCTCGCGGGTTATAAAACATTCAAAATATTGAAAAGCGAGGCTATGAACTCACATTGATTAAAGACCACGATCAATTAATCCAATTAAATCACAACTGAATCTGCAACGATCTCGACCACGACCTATAATTATGTCGTTCGATTATAATACACGTATTAAATACGATCAACGATGCGTACATCGTTACCACGAAATCATACATATTTTTATATGTATGCAGTCATATATACATGTGATGAGAAATCCACTTGCGCGTCTTTAAACCTTAACCCTGAGTATATTTTGAATATATACTATTTTCTGTCCAATATAACTTATCTCTAATATCTAAAGCTGATAAGCCTCGCGGCAAAGTAAAATGCCATTACGAACAACTTTCGTGTTTCGCCGGAAGGCTGAAACGGGCTCGAAAGTGCTCGAATCGTTTAATTAATAGATATGTCAGATTTAATATATTAAAAATAACTTATTTTCTATTAAAGTGTATATTCCGATTTCGATCCAGTTTCTTCGTTATTGGGAGTTAGAAGTCCCGTTTTATGTCTAAACGTCCGTATAATTATAATTTGTTATATTTTATAAACCAAAGTCTAACTTATCAAAGTCTCGAATTCCGAATCCCACATTCTATTTTCTGTTTTATATTATCCGTTTCATAAAGGCACTAAAGTCCATTTTTAGTCCAAATCTCGTCTCAAATGTGTCTAATATCACTTATACATTAATATCAGTCTCCAGTTCCTTCGTTATTTGGATTAAAAAGTCCCGTTTTATATCAAAATATCCGTATAATTATAATTTGTTATATTTTGTAAATCAAAATATAATTTATCAACATCTCGATTCCCGAATCTTATGTTTCGATTTTTGATATTTATTATTCGGTATAAAAGGTGTCAAGGTCCATTTTTGGTCCAACTCTCGTCTCAGATATATCCAATATCTCTTATACATCAATATAAGTCCCAAGTCCCGTTTTAATATTTATTTCATATTTTACTTAGACGCGCAATTTATAATATTCATTTCATCACATTTAATCAATTTATAATATAACGAAATTATTGAATACTTTTAAACTAAACGCACCCTTTTTCGGTGTCAACACAATCAACGCACCCGTTTCGATGTCACAATACCAAACGCACCCTTGTGCGTGGCTGTTAAGCCAAACGCACCCTAATTTTTGGTAAACCCAAATCCAAACGCACCCTTGTGGCTGTCTCAGCCAAACGCCCCGTTTCCCGTGTTACAAAACCAAACGAACCCGACATCCCGGCTGTCCCGGCTGTCCCGGCTGTCTCGAACCAAACGCACCCTATTTGGGTTTCGACAACCAACCCGGCTGTCTTTGACAGCCAAACCCAACAGCCCCTCGGCTGTTTTACCAACCCAAGCGAAACAACCTGATGCATCATATTCCGGCGGCAGCCCGCCAAACCCACCCGTGGTGGCGGCTGCCCTCATCCAAAACGCACCCCTTGGCGTTGGCTGTTACAACCAAACCCACAAACAAACGCACCCTGTCGATGAATAAACAAACCCGACGCAAACCAACCCGACCCGACACCCCCCCTACCGCTGCTGACCCGCGACCCAACGCAACCCATCTTGGTGGTGGTATTAAAACCACACGCACCCTTCTCTTGTTTATACAACCAACGCACACCCTTTTTTTTTTTGTTATTTTACCACCGAACGCACCCTTTCGGGGGGATGATGAGGGTGTGATGAGAGTGATGATGAGGGTGGTGGCGTTGTTGCTGTGGCTAAACCCGATGCCCCTTGGTTGTTATAACCATAACCCGAACCAAACCCGACTCATTCCCGCTGTCCCGACCCAACTCACAAACAAACACCCCTAGCTGTTAACCCTCAACCCGACCACCCCGGCTGTTGGACAGCCATGACGACACCCCTTCGTTGGTGGTGTTTTACCACGAAACCAAACACGCCCTTGGTGGGATTTCTGTCAACCGAACGCACCCCATGTGCGTTGAGACTGCACAGCCAAACGCGCCCCTTGTATTTATTACAGCCAAACGCGTCCCCGGGTACTATACACCCTGACTCGACGCACCCACTCGGGGCTTATACTTAGCCGGACAAATACACCCCTTTTTGGGTGGTTTCGGTAGGGATGGAGAGGTGATGATGATAGTATGATGAGGGTGGTGGCGTTGTTGCTGTGGCTGCCGGATGGGGAGGAAAAACGGCGCGTGAAGGAGAGTGTATATGGGGATCGGGTAGATCGTTAGGTGGGGAGTAATTTTGGTGTTGGTCGGAAAAGTCACCGGAAAACTTTTCCGGTGACCGGAGGTGGTGGCCGGCGGTGGGGGAGTCTCGCCGGAGAAGATGAGTGGGGAGGGAGTGTATTAATAAAAATGTGTGTGTGTATATTAAGATGGAAATGAAAAGATGTATAAAGAATTTATATATATATAAATTTAAAATGAAAAGTTATAATTGTTGGGGGGTTAAAAGTGTAACATTTTTGTTATACTTATATCAAATTTTTTAAAAAAAATAAAATCGGTTCGGGACCTCATTTGAGCGACTAACGACCGATTCAAATCTCAAACTTGCGCAATGTTTTTATAATCATTTTTTCTGATAGAATGAAGATATTTATTTGATAATATTTTACAGAATATTTTATAAGCATTAATAAAAATATGTCTGTATTCATTTTGTGAACCGGTTTCGCCCATCTGAAATAAAAATGGATTTCAACTCGAATAAGTCCGCGTTTTCACCAAAAACGCTTTTTAAATAATAAAAAAAAATGATGAATAATTTATTTAATATTTTTATTAAATAAATACTGATAACTAAAAATAAATTTAATTTGTTTTTTGTGGTGTCCGCGTTGTATATTGTTCGAATAATGTTTGCGGTGTGCTTTTTAGCCCATTTCGGCTCGTTTCCAGGTCCTCGGCAAAAACTGAAAAGTTTGTCCAGAAGTCATTCCCGTCATCAAATTGGCTTAGAGTCCGAGTCGTGAAAAACGGTGTATTTATATGATCGTTCTTTATAAGTCAAGCTTAGACCCTAAAAAGTCAAAGATGACATCGTCAACTAAATACGAAAAATCTCGGATGTTACAGTACCTACCCCTTAAAGAAATCTCGTCCCGAGATAAATTTGTGTTATCCGATTTGTTTTTGGGTGTGACCCCAGAAAAGGTTTAAAATTCTGATATAAAACCGTTTCTAAGCAAGGAAACGATGATAGCTTTTCTCCAGCAAGTTTATATGATTCGACACTTCTCAACATACCAAAGTTTGGCTAAGTTGACCGGATATAATATTCCATCAAGGTAGATATTTTAGAAAAATATCGTCACAAGTTTTATGATTGATATTAACACCACTGGTATCGCTCTCATTCGAACATCCCGCTTACTCATACCACAATATTGTCTGCTTTGTCCTCATGCTCATCGCTTTGCTTTTGTGTTCCTTGCTTGGGGCTTCCCGCAGGTCACCCAAACCAGTGCTACTCTCACTCAAGCACGCTCAACTGCCAGTTCTTGGCAGTACTAGGATGTACCGCGACCTACGTCTTCCTACTAGTGGCCCGAAATGAATAGTCCAACTATCTGTTTCGTCGATAGGTGTTTATCTCGTTTAAGGGGAGTTGCATAACCTATTGGATAAGGTGTATTATCAGGACCGCTCCCGGGGTCCCTAACATAGCGACCATAACGTCAAAACTATCAACAAAATGTGACGGATATTGCACTCAGTACTGTTAGCTCCACAACCGATCGTGAATTGCAAAGACTTGCAATGATCATAAAGTAAAGAATATTAAAATGAATAAGGTTAGCTCCAAATGAGGCCTTCAGTGATTTTATGCTAGTGGCAGAGACACTATTGTGCTTCCAAACCTTTTTCAACGGATTCTGATGATTATCGATTTTAGGTTCATACTCGTATCATATCGGATACCATTAAGCCCACTCATTTATTATTTCTTATTTACATAAAAAATCGCCAAATTTTAGTAAGTAAGAAATGATAAAACTTATGGTTCGGTGATTTATAATTTATTTATTTAACTGAAGAGGCGTCCCAATCCTTTTAAATAAACAGATTATAAATCATCCTACTTAATAATTCCCGGTGCAATACGCGTACTCTCATAACCTTCAAGGTAGTTGACATGACGATGCATGTGTTCTACTGAGTATTGGACGAGTGATTTAAAACTCGTCTTTGAAAGCTGGGAGTAAAAACTGCCAGGCGAGATCAAATAGAGTTCAAGATAATTAATGAGTACCTACTACTGATTTAGAGTAAATAAGGTAAAGATCTCTATAAACAAATCAGTATAGTGATTACCATATCGATCCTCCTATTACAAGTCCCGCCTATACAAGACTTGCAATACTTAGATTCATACACAATTCCATGTAAACAGAATTATAACGGCCTTCGCGTAATACGATATTATATAAAGTTATGAAGAAAAATAATATTCTTAGAGACCAAATGTTTAAGCTTACAATGACAGAAACAAAATGAGACATTTGTGCACTCACAATGTCGTAAGAAACGCTCCGTATTTATATAAAATACTCTTATATAAATATCGAAGATATACGCGAAAGAAAAGCAAGCATATATATATCATATATATGTATGCCACGTAAGCACTTAATGCAGCACGTAACGAAAGCACATAAGCAAGTAGCATGTATGCACTTTGAAAATGTTTGTTGTGATGCAATTATTTGTGAAAACGGTTATAGTCTAGGGTAAAATATGCAACCTAGTTCTCTATAACCATTGCTCTGATACCAATCTGTAACACCCCCAAAAATCACTTACAGCGCAGCGGAATACCAAATGGGGTGTTACTTCGTAATACACAGCAATAGATACAAGAGAACGACCTCTAGGTGTCGTTTGAATAATAACATTTGTTAATTCAATAAAAATCTGAATTTAATAATACATTTTCCATAATTTGCATCACAATGAAAAGCTTGAATGTAAAGGACTCCAATGCACATCAAATAGTCCAAAGCATCTAATCCACCTGAGAAAAACCATGCTTACTAGTGTCAACATTAAAGTTTGAGATTTCATAGATAGTTAAAATAGAAATGTAATTCCACTGTATATCACAGTACTAATGTAAAAATCCCAAAGATTTATAAAGAATGCATAACACATTTTATATCACCATAAGTACCAAATCTTATCCCAAAGATTTTATAAAGAATGCATGACAAATGTAATGTCACCAAAATGTTCCAAGTATGTATGTGTCGGGGGGCCCTGTAGTCCCCAACATGTGATCCACATGTTATAAACGTTCCGTTTTACCTGGTGATAGCTAAACACCCGAACGGGGTTTGTCCCATCCCGAAAATATCTATAATGTTCGTATTACCAAGTGATCGACTATCACCCGAACAGGGACCAACATCCGAAATAGATCTATTCATAAGCATTCGCGCTCACCCTCTAATGATTTAAACAGTTCATGACCTTTGACGTAAGAACTTGTATGTACCCTAATTTGGGCAGGATACAAATAATGCGTAATATGTATACTCGTTACCCTACCGGTGTCCCCTCCAAGAACACCCCGGGCAGATAATGTAATGCCGTATATACACCCGTTACCGGTGTCCCCCCAAGAACACCCGGGCAGAAATGTAATAATATTACTCCCGTTAACCGTGTCCCCCCCTCCAAGAACACCCGAGCTAGTAAGTTTTGTTGCTATCAGTTCAATAAATCCTAAGCTAACCCGTAATTATTTCAAATGTAATATGCATATGTGTTGACCAAAATGATCCAAATAATGAAAAATCCCCTTAGCTAACTATGCAAATAAGTATGTAAACCAATTTCTAAACTATCCCTGTAAATGCTTTTGTAAACAAGACATGTTCTCACCCCAAAATATGTGAAATCAGTAAAACATGGCTATAAACTCACAAAATCCCTAAAAACAATCACAAGTTAGTAAGATAACCAATATAAGAGTTTTGTAGACAAGCATGTATCCCCCTCGCAGTGTTATAAAACATTCAAGAAAAGATTATTGAAAAGCGAGGCTATGAACTCACCTTGATTAAAGACCACGATCAATTAATCCAATTAAATCACACTGAATCTGCAATGATCTCAACCACGACCTATAATTATGTCGTTTGATTATAATACACGTACTAAATACGATCAATGATGCGTACATCGTTACCACGATATCATACATATTTTTATATGTATGCAGTCATATATACATGTGATGAGAAATCCACTTGCGCGTCTTTAAACCTTAACCCTGAGTATATTTTGAATATACTATTTTCTGTCCAATATAACTTATCTCTAATATTTAAAGCTGATAAGCCTCGCGGCAAAGTAAAATGTCATTACGAACAACTTTCGTGTTTCGCCGGAAGGCTGAAACGGACTCGAAAGTGATCAAATCATTTAATTAATAAATCTGTCATTTTTAATATTTATTAAAAATAACCTATTTTTCTACTAAAGTGTATATTCCGATTTCGATCCAGTTTCTTCGTTATTGGGAGTTAGAAGTCCCGTTTTATATCAAAACGTCCGTCAAAATATAATTTGTTATATTTTATAAACCAAAGTCTAACTTATCAAAGTCTCGAATCCCGAATCCCATGTTCCGATTTCTGATTTAAATTACTCGTTATATAAAGGCACTAAAGTCCATTTTTAGTCCAATTCTCGTCTCAAATATGTCTAATATCACTTATACATTAATATCAGTCCCGTTTTAATATTTATATCGTATTTTAACTTAGACCGCGCAAGTTCTAATATTTTCCATCACATATTATTCGTTAATCAATTAAATGAAACAATTTATATATTTTTGTGTTAACCAAACTCACTTTATTTCGGTGACAACACACTCAAACGCGACGCACCCCGGCTGTTTTCGCAGCCAAACCCAACAGCCCCCGGCTGTTAAACCAAACAAACCAAACACGCCCTTTTCTCGGCTGTTTCCCAGCTGTCCCCGCAACTAAACTCACGCGCCCGACCCGGCTGATGGACAGCCAAACGCACCCTTGTGCGTGGCTGTTAAGCCAAACGCACCCTTGGGCTGTTTTGACAGCCAAACGCACCCTTATTCGGTGATAACCACAAGAACCAAACGCCCCTTTTGTGGGCTGTTCTTACCACAAACCAACCGCACCCTTTGCGGCTGTGGTGCCCAAAAACCAACGCACCCCTCGGCAGTTTCTCAGCCGACCCATACACGCCCTAGGTGGGGCTGTCACAGCCAAAAGCACCCTTTGTCGGGTGGTTTTACGAACCCAACCCGACACGAACCCAACCCTTGCTGCTATAACCTAAACCAAACGCACCCTAGGGCTGAGACCAAACCCATGCCCGACCCGAATCAACAAACAAACACCCTTAGGGTTGTGACTACACCAAACGCACCCTATTGTCGTGTAGACACCCAACCCGACACCCCCTCCCCTCGGCTGTCCCAACCCGACGCAAACCCAAAACCTACGCACCCTCGAGGTGTTGTGAACCCACAAACCAAACGAACACCCTTGTGGTTTATACCACCAACCCAAACAACCCGACACCCCCCCCCTGCGGTTCAAAAAAACCCCGAGCCAAACGACACCCCTACCCGTGCAAAGCAAAACCCACAAACACCACACCCCTCTTTGCTTTTTTTTAATAACCCAACTCGAACGCCCCCCCTCTTTTCCGAGTGGGCTTCCCACCGATACAAACACCCTTTGGCGGTGTTATTTAATATTACCATACTATTTATAATAATAATACTTAATTACAAACCCGGACCCCAAACCGCCATGGCCGGGGCAAAAACCCGAACCCGCCCTTTTTGTTGTTACAAACCACCACCACCCATGTGTTGATATAAAATAAAACCGGACGCAAACAAACCATTTTCAGTGAATGTCGAAAATTGAGGTGGTGGTGTTATGGTGATGGACTATGACAGGTGTTTGTTGGGGATATAAGGCGCGGAGAGAGAGTGGTAGAGGTGATCGATTAGAAACGGCCCACGAGGAACCTTTTTGGTCTTAGCCGAAAAATCCCGCGTGGAAAATTATTTCCGGCGGTGGCAAAGCCGTGGCCGGACGGTGGGGTAGTCGCCGGAGAAAAGGTTGGGGAGGGAGAGTGATATTAAGTTGTGTGTGTAATAAGAGAGTGAAAATGAAAAAAAAATGTAAAGTTTATATATATATATATTTTAAAATGAAAAGTTATAATAGTTTTGGTGGGGTTAAAAAAGTGTAACATTTTTATTATACTTTTTATAAATATCCGGTTCGGGACTCATTTGAGCGACTTAACGACGATTCAAATCTCCGAAACAGCGCCCATAGTTTTCTAAATCAATTTTCGTGATAAAAATAGTATTTATTTGATATATTTCATAAATAGTTTATAACATTTTATAAAATATTTGTTATTCAATTTATAACCGGTTTCGCTCCGTCCGAAATAAAATAGATTATCAACTCGAATATTCGGCGTTAGTCAAAAACGCTTTTAATTAAAAAATGAATGAATAATTTATTTAATATTTTTATTAAATAAATACTGATAACTAAAAACAAATTTAATTGTTTTTGTGTGTCCGCGTTTATATTGTTCGAATAATATTTGCGGTGCTGTTTTAGCCCTTTTCGGCTCGTTTCCAGGTCTCGAGCAAAACTAAAAAGTTGTCAGGAATGTCATTCCACATCAAATTGCTTGAGAGTCCGAGTCGTGAAAACGTGATTTAGATGATCGTTCTTATAAGTCAAGCCAGACCCAAAAAGTCAAAGATTGACATCGTCATTCTAAATTCGAAAATTCTCGGATGTTACATAGATCATAATCTTTCACACAACATTAGAAACTCATGTGCATCTTATGTGAAGAAAATTTATTAAATGAGATGTACCAGTGTTGATACAAAAGTTAGGTTGGGTCTTGTTTGGTCCGAATAGGCTGCTATTCGGGTATGAAGTGCCTTGTTCATGTACCAAATGAACATGTTTGGAGGACCCTGCACAAGGAATAAAACACCGTTAACCTTATCGTGGGAGCGGATCCCACGATTAGACTCCGGCGTAAGAGTAAGTATATGACTTGTGATCCTTTAAATGTTCATTCTTCCTAATTTAAACCTTTCCTCCGCTATACAAATATTCTCAACCATCATCATCACAATCATCCTCACCAATGACATCTCCTAACAAACCCACATCCAAACCATCAAGGGTAGCCAAAATGAGTGTGAAACCCATTTGGAGGAAGAAACTAAACCCTTGTAACACATCCAATGAGCTCAATGTAAGTTCACCTACACCAATGCCAAAACCACTCACTCCTCACCATGAACCATCTTGAGAAAATAATCACCCCAATCAAGCACTACCAAATCTTTACATTAAGGACACTCCCGCATCACCACAAGTTGTCTCACATCCTCCATCTCCCATCTCACCCATCAATTCACATGTTACTCACACTCAAGCTCCACCTTAAAGTGACAACCAAACTCAACACACACCACTTCTATCTCCAAGTATAGAAAGCCTAGTTGATGACATTAATTAACTATAAGACCTATCAAACCTCTTAGCCATGCATCTCTCCCAACAACAAAACAATATTCTTTATCATCTTACTCTCCAAACCTACCACACACCCTCAACATTAACCACGTTGAAACCCATGTTGGGTATTGCCCTTGTTGCGTCTTCACCCAAAAACAATTCCTTGCTTTAAGTTAGAATATCAATTGGATTGAATTCCTACTCACTCGACCACATCCACCACCTAGAGTTCAAAGAGATTACCCTACACAACCGCCTCCGCTCCAAACTCTCCATCAACAACCAACTAATCTCGTAACATGCCTATAAATAATCGTCAACCCTTTTGTGTCGCAACCAAGTCAAAAATCCTTCTATGGCTATTTAGGATTTATTTTATGTATTAATATGCTTCTAAAGCATATTTGTTTTTTATTTTATGTATGCTTGTGTGTGGTTCATACACATTGTCCTAAATGAATAAAGTATCTTTTGCTTTGATGTTTGTTTGCACTTGTCATATTTTTCCTTCCTTCTTGCTACATGTTAGAAATATTTGTATTGTTCTGACTCGTTTTTGTAGCCAAGAAACCATAGCTCGATTCCTTGGTGCCCTTGAACGAGTGGGAGTACACATCAAGGGGAGCATTTATTTCGTCGATTTTACTATCAATTCTCGATGATGCCTTTTTGATTCTACAAAAAAGAGGAGAAATGACATAAAACTCACTAAATACTTGTTTAAAAATAATTTTATATTTAATGAGTTTAAATTTTGTAATCATCAAAAAGGGGGAGATTGTTGATAGAAATAATGCCTAAAAACATTATTAATATTTTTCACATCTTTACGTTTTGATAATTACAAAATATAAAAACGTTCAATGTAAAATTAAACGTAAACAAGTAATTAGTAGTAAAATGAGAACAAATGAGACATTGTGCAACTCCACAATGTCTAAGAAGTAAAATTGAGACCATTGTATAAACTCACAATATCTGGAGGTATAATTGAGACACATTGTTTAATCTTACCAATGTCTGAGGTATTATTGAGACCATTGTGCCAAACTAACAATGTCTTTAAGAACGCTCCAGGTATTTATATAAATAACTCTTATATAAATAAGCGTACGATTATACGCCGAAAGGAATGCAAAGCCATATATATATTTATATATGATATTGCTCACGTAAGCCACTTAATGCAACACGAATGTAAGCATATAAGCAGTAGCGTGCTGACTTTGAAAATGTTTGTTGTGATGCAATTATTTGTGAATACGGTTATAGGTCTAGGGCTAAAAATATGCAACCTAGTTCTACTATAACATTGCTTGATACCAATCTGTAACACCCCCAAAATCATTTACATACGCGCGGATACCTTATGGAGGTGTTACTTCGTGAGACACAGCAATAGATACAAGAGAACGAACCTCTAGGTGTTGTTTTGAATAATAACAATTTGTTGATTCATTAAAAATCTGAATTTATAATAACTTTTGTCCCATTAATTTGCCATCACGATGAAAAGCTTGAATGTAAAGACTCCATGCACATCAAAAAAGTCCAAGCATCATAATTCACTGAGAAAAAACATGCTTAATAGTGTCAAAAATTAAAGTTGGTGAGTTAATGTTTAGTTTATAAATATAAATGAAATCACTGTTAATCCAAAGTTACACATGTTAAAAACCCAAAAGATTTTATAATGATATGATTGACACATTTTATGTCATCAAAAGTACCAATCTTATCCCAAAGATTTATAAAGAATGCATAACACATTTTATGAACAAAATTGAGTCACTATATAAATTCTGTGACATTTCCCGCACTATATAAATTCTGTGCCCGCACTATACAAATTTCGTGCCATGTTGGGGAAGCCCGAAGGTCCCAACGATATAATCCGACATGTTATAACGTTCGTTCCCAGTGATTGCTAGTCACCCGAACGGGGGTTGTCAATCCCGAATAGATCTATAATGTTCGTTTACCAAGTGATCGCTAATCACCCGAACAGGGATCCACACCCGAATAGATCTATTTCATAACATTCGCGCTCACCCTCCAAGTGATTTACAGTTCATGACGCTGTGACGTAGACTTGTATGTACCCTAATTTGGGCAGTGATACAATTACTTGCGTATATATACTCCCGTTACCGGTGTCCCCTCCAAGAACACCCGGGCAGTAAAGTAAAAATATGTACTCCCGTTACCGGTGTCCCCTCCAAGAACACCCGGGCAGTATTTTTATTGCTATCAGTTCAATCAGCCTAAGCTAATCCGAAATTATTTCAAATGTAAAGTATGCATTTGGTGACAAAAAATGATAGTCAAATAATGTATCCCATAGCGAACTATGACAAATAAAGTATGTAAACCATTTCGTAAAACAAGCCTGTAAAAATGATTTGAAAACAAGCATGTTCTCACCCGAATATATGTAAAACCAGGTAAAACATGGGGCTATAAACTCACAAAATCCTTTAAAACAATCGCATTGTTATAAGATAACCAAATATTAGATTTTGTAGGACAACGCATGTATCCCCTCGCGGTTATAAAACATTCAAAAGATTGAAAAGCGAGGTTATGAACTCACATTGATTAAAGACCACGATCAATTAATCCAATTAAATCACACTGAATCTGCAACGATCTCGACCACGACCTATAATTATGTCGTTCGATTATAATACACGTATTAAATACGATCAACGATGCGTACATCGTTACCACGAAATCATACATATTTTTATATGTATGCAGTCATATATACATGTGACGAGAAATCCACTTGCGCGTCTTTAAACCTTAACCCTGAGTATATTTTATGTATATATACTATTTCCGTCCAATCCTAACTTATCTCAATTTCTAAAGCTGATAAGCCTCGCGGCAAAGTAAAACGTCATTACGAACAACTTTCATGTTTCGCCGGAAGGCTGAAACGGACTCGAAAGTGCTCAAATCGTTTAATTAATAGATATGTCAGATTTAATATATATTAACATTAACTTATTTTCTACTAAAGTATATATATTTCGATTTCGTTCCAGTTTATTCGTTATTGGGAGTTAAAAGTCCCGTTTTATGTCAAAACGTCCGTCAAAATATAATTTGTTATATTTTATAAACTAAAGTCTAACTTATCAAAGTCTCGAATTCCGAATCCCACGTTCTATTTTCTGTTTTAGATTACTCGTTATATAAAGGCACTAAAGTCCATTTTTAGTCCAATTCTCGTCTCAAATATGTCTAATATCACTTATACATTAATATCAGTCTCGTTTTTTATTATTAATATCTTATATTCTAGTACGATTCCGCGCAAGTTCTAATATTTTTCATCACATTATATATAAATCGATTAAATGAAACAATTTATATATTTTCGCGTTAACTAAACTCACTTTATTTCGGTGTCAACACACTCAAACGCGACGCACCCCGGCTGATGGACAGCCAAACGCACCCTTGTGCGTGGCTGTTAAGCCAAACGCACCCTTGTGCTATTTTGACAGCCAAACGCACCCTTGTGCGTTTCTGTCTAAACCAAACACACCCTTTTGTGTTATAATCCAAACCAACCCAAACACGCCCTAGGGGGGCTGTTACAAACCAAACAGGCCCGCTGCGGTTCTAAACCCCGAGCCAAACGCACCCCTTTTTGGGCTGGTGACGAACCCACGAGCCCGACCCGGCTGTTAAGCCCGAACCAAACCCGAACCAAACCACCTTGTGGTGGGGGTGGGCTGTCACCGCAAACAAACACCCCCCTTGGGTGTTATAATACCAACCAAACACACCCTTCGGGTGTTATCATTAACCAAACCCGACAACCCAACTGTCCCACAGCCCGACCCAACTGTCCCACAGCCCGACCCGACACCCCCCCTTGCTGCTGTTGACCCGCGAACCACAACCAAACCCGCCCTTGGGGTTGGCTGTTACAACCCAACGCACCCTTTTCGGTGCTTATAACAAAACCAATCGCCCCTTCGTTTCTATAAACAAAACCAAACGCACCTTCTTCGGGTGGTGGTTGTGATGATGATGATGATGGTTGTATGCGGGTGGCGGCTGTTATGGTTGTGGTGGAGGGAGGATAAACTCGCGAGTGAAGGCGAGTGTATATGGGGATCGGGTAGATCGGCCCACGAGGAGCCTTTTTGGTCTTCGCCGGATATGTCCGCCGGAAAACTTTTCCGGCGGCGGCGCAAGGTGGCCGGCGGTGGGAGGTGGTGGCCGGCTGAATTGGGGAAGAAAGGGAGAGGTGTATAAGTTTGAGTGTGTGTGTAAAAGATGGAAATGAAATGAAATGATATATAAATTTTATATATATATTAATTTAAAATGAAAAGTTATAATAGTTGGGGGGTTAAAAGTGTAACATTTTTATTATACTTTTTGATAAAAGTGGTTCGGGACTCATTTGAGCGACTTAACGAACGATTCAAATCTCGAAACTTGCGCCATTGTTTTTCAAATCATTTTTCCGATAAAAATGAGTATTTATTTGATAATATTTCAGAAATATTTTATAACATTTAATAAAATATCTGTTATTCCTTTTATGAACTGGTTTCGCTTCGTCCGAAATAAAAATGGATTTCAACTCGAATAGTCGCGTTTTCAAAAACGCTTTTAATTAAAAATGATGAATAATTTATTTAATATTTTTATTAAATAAATACTGATAATTAAAAACAAATTTAATTGTTTTTGTGTGTCCGCGATTGTATATTGTTCGAATAAGGTTTGCGGTGCTGTTTTAGCCCTTTTCGGCTCGTTTCCAGGTCTCGGGCAAAACTAAAAAGTTGTCAGGAATGTCATTCCACATCAAATTGCTTTAGAGTCCGAGTCGTGAAAACGTGATTTAGATGATCGTTCTTATAAGTCAAGCCAGACCATAAAAGTCAAAGATTGACATCGTCATTCTAAATTCGAAAATTCTCGGATGTTACAGTTACTACCGACGTTCATCGCGAATTTTTTAAAGATTGTTGAACCCCCTTACTTCCCTAACTGAGAGGAATCAGAAGTATGAGTGGAGCGTAGAACAAGAAGAGGCTTTTCAGACTTTGAAGAATAATTATGTCATACTCCGATAAAGCGAATGTAGTGGGTGATGCGTTGAGTAGAAAGGAGAGAGTGAAATCAAGACGAGTAAGAGAAATGATATTGGCAGCTCAAAGTGAGGCGTTCAAGCAAGCGAACATACTCGCAGAAAGGCTACATGGTTTAGATCAACAGATGGAAAGAAAAAGAGACGAGAGTTTGTACTTTATGGATCGAATTTGGGTTCTATTAGTAGGAAGTGTAATGGATGAGGCCCATGCATCAAGATACTTGGTACATCCGGGAGCGGATAAGACGTACTATAACCTTGGAGACATGTATTGGTAGCCACGTGTAGAAATGGATATAGCTACTAATGTTAGCAATTTTCGGATTTATTTAAGAGGTGAAGGCTGCAATGTCAAAGACTTTTGGCTTACTGCAACAACCTGAGATACTTGAGTAAAAATGAGATAGAATCACCATGGATTTTATCACTAAATTTCTATGGTCAAAGTAGTAAGTATGATGTGATTTGGGTTATGGTCGATAGACTGACCAAGTTAGTTCATTTTCTAGCTATACAAGAAGATTTCAAGATGTGAAATTTGCAGGGATTTATATTGATGAGATAATAGCAAGGAATGAAATTTTGGTGATGATCAACTCAGATTGAGATGGATAATTTACCTCATGGTTTTGGCAGACGCTGCAGAAAGTGTTAGAGACGCGATTGGTATTGAGTACTGCTTAGCATCCTTAAGCGGATGGACAAAGTGAATGTATGATTCAGACTTTGGAAGATATAATAAGGGTATATGTTATCGATTTTGGTGGTAGTTATCATTTGAGCATACGGTTTCTCTTTGGGGCTCGTTGAAGCTTTTGTATGGGATGGAAATGTAGCGTCGCCTATTCTATAGGCAGGAGATTGGGATGAGAGTAGTTTGAGTGGGACATGATCGTTAGTACAAGAAACGATGTTAATGCGGGTTTTGATAAAGGAAAAGCTCAAAGCGGCGAGAGATTGTCAAAAGAGCTATGAGGATAAGAGACGTAAACCGTTAGAGTTTGAGGTGGGTGATCAGGTATTATTAAGGGTGTCGCCTAGGAAGGGAGTAGTGCGTTTTAGAAAGAAAGGTAAGTTAGCACTGAGATATGTAGGGCCATTTGAGATCCTTGAAAGGATTGACTTTGTAGCTTATAGGTTGAGGTTACCTAAGGATTTGAATAGCGTGCATGACACCTTTCATGTGTCAAATCTGAAGAAGTGTTTGGCGGACACTAATTTGCATGTGCCACTGGATGAGATCAAGGTCGACAAGACACTTCGTTTTGTCGAGGAACCAGTAGAGATTATGGATTAAGAAATTAAGAAGTTAAAACGTATGAAAATAGCACTAGTGAAAGTTAGATGGAACTTAAAACGTGGTCCTAAGTTTACTTAGGAACACGAAGACCAGATGAGGATTAAGTATCCATAGTTGTTTGTGGACCGAGTTGTTGAGCCTGCTAGTTAAATCTATGGATGAGATTTCCTCAAGGAGGGGATACTATGACATCCGTGATTTAATCAGGTTAGTGATACCTTTAGAAATGGCTAAGAGTTCATTTTGTGTGATTTCTTGTGGGCTATGTGTTATATGTGTGTGCTAAGTGGTTTGAATAGGTACATGATATCATTTTAAGGTGTATAATCATCTCATTTTGAGTGCGTTTGTGTTTGGTGATGAGTATTCCATTTGTTCACGTATAGTGATAATAGAAAGGAATGACGTATTGCATGCAATGCTACGTCAATAGTTGGATGATTTTATGTTAAGCGTTTATGGGAAACGTATCATGTTAGAAATAAGTGAAGTGAGTGAAATTTGGATATCTATAGAAGGCTTTCTAAATATAGAAAGTGAAAGGTGAAATGAAAAGTTATTTTTAGAAAGTTATTAAGTTGCGTTTATGTAAAATGGTTTACCCAAATTAGCTTGGGTTTTTATGAAAACTTAAGATAATAAAAATAATTAGTTAGTTAATAATTAAAAAATAATAATAATAAAATAGTAAGAAAAGGGGGGGGGGACGATCGGCTAGGGTTTAGGATAGGGATTTGGAAGCCTAAACTATGTCAAACTCTAAGACTTAAAGGATAAGGATACTTAGGGTATATATACCAATAACCTAGCTCATAACTCTCTTCCCCATCCCTTTTGTGCCTGCGATTTCAAGCCCCCAAAACCCTAGGAGTGCCGAATTTGGTATGTGATCCAAGAACATTCAAGAATTGTTGCTTAGGTGCTAGCATTCAAGGTAAGTATGTTCATCTAAGCTAGATTATGATATCTTGCAACAAGACTTATGATGGATATAGGGTTTACATAAAATACAGATTATATATGAGCTTTAATGATGGAATGATGATTAGGGTTAGTTTAGGGTTATGATCAAGCATGTTGCATGTTAGGGTTTGCGTTAGATCTTGATTTAGGGTTTTGCAGAATTAGGTCTGTGTTAAACTAATGATATCTAGATGTTAGAAACGTGTTTTGATATGATTCAAGAGCCTAAATTGTAGTTCAAAGAGTCTATTTTTCAAAAAGTCTGGCCTCGAATAATTTTGAGTTCTGTAAATTGGTTAAATGTTGGTTACAAGAAAAGTTATCAAAATTGTAAATACGGGTCAGAATTAGGTCATGTTTAGGAGGGTAAAACCGTAACTTAAAAGTGGAATTAAGGATAGCTAATCTGTAGTGATTAGGTTAAATACGTATATAAAGAAATCCTATAAGGATAGCTTCTGATTGTGTGTCTAAGTATGGTAATTAGGGCCATAGATTTTAGTGTGCAATCAGATCTGAATTGGGAAAGTTTTGAAGTTGGATTTTATTTGGGATAGTTGCACATGTAAGGAGCACTTGGGAATCACAAGGTAGTTAGTAAACTCATAAATGAACTTAGGTGATTTTTGGTATAATTTATGAATGTCAGCAAAGTAAGGTTTTTAAGTTAGTAAATATACACTAAAATTCTGCATTTTGGAATAAATTGTAGTTAACTATGGTAATATGTTAATGAGGTGGTTAAGGTTGTGCATGGTGTCGGGGTGACCCATGATGGTTAATCAAACCCTTAGACATCCATCATATGTGTGTTACATGAACTAGAGCTTTTAGCTTAGTCGCGTGTAACCGTGTTTATTTATTTGTATAGTTGCGTGATTAGAATTGAAAGCTGCGTTTTGAGCATTCTGGTGAGTTACATAGTCCAACTTTTTATTGCGTTTTAAACTTGAGATAGAAATGATGCAAGTGTTGAAATGAGTTTTAAATTTCTGTGATTACGTGTTAGTGTAAATGTATGGACTATTATGTGACTGATATGCGTTATGTGCTACATGTTATGTGATGTGTGAACTAATCAAGAGGGTTACTTGCGGGTATCCATGGCCTGTTTAGTGGAAGGAATTGTTGCCTAGTCAAGAGGATTACTTGCGGGTATTCATGGCCTGAGCTAGAGGGAAAGAGATTTGGTATGATCCAAGAGCGATTGAGGTCGTCTGCTAGGTGTTTGAATGATTGATTGGATTGAATTGCATGTTAGCTTGTATGTTAGTTAGCATAATTGTCATGCAAAAGTATTGTTTTATAATCACAGTAATTGGATAAATTGTTTTGGAAATTGATTGGATATGTGTGTCTGAAAACCTATGTTTCTCACCAACCGTTGGTTGACGTATAATCATCATTTTCAGGTATTCAGCTAGATGACATTAAAGTTAGGAAAAGTGGCTAGATGGACCGTAGGCAGTTGGCGAAGTTTGGTTATCTAGATTTTGTTATTTGTTTTGGATGATGAATGTTATTTGTTTTGCCCTGTTAGGATGTTTGAATGTTTGCATGTCATGACGTTGACATGAACTACCTTTATTTCAATGTTAGACGCCTTTTGGATTTTGTTGATATGTTTAGGTATTTTCATGACACCACGTGTCTATACCTTGTGTTTTATGCATGTTTTAGTTTCTCTATATAGGCGCTAATGTGTTGTGATGATTCCCTTTCTCGTTACGCCTTGCGTTTCTGCCTTGGCGGGGTGTGACAGATTAGTATCAGAGCCAAAGGTTATAGAGAAGTAGGTGGTTGAGCCTTAGATATTACTAGGGGTCTTCATGTAGATACTTAGGGACATAAGTGTTTACTTGCTATAACTGCTAGGGGATATGTTCCCTCCTATTTTTTGCATTGTTGATATATCTCGTTATTTTGCTAAGTTGTCATTTTAGTTATTTTGCCCTATCCATTATCTGATATGATTAGTATTTGTTTTGCTATGTTTTTCCCTTCTCGTAAGAAAGTCTCTGTTGGGAAACCGTTTTCCAACTGGAACTAAGCGTTATAAAGGAGACCTCTTGAGAACCGAAGGAGATAGGGATAGTTGATCGTTTGTTTTGTCGGTATGCGGTATTAGGCTGGACCCACAAGAGTCAGGTGATTTTTGCCGGAGGCGAAGTCAACCATGCGAGGGCCACATCATAAGTTTTCGTCCTTTACCCTCGTCATGTTCTTATAAGATTATTTTTTCGGATATTTGTATTTTAAAGAATTGTTGCGAGCCTTTCGTTCCTTATTTGTTGTTTCGATTTTATTTGGATTACAAAGTAAGTATTAATTTGATGGCTAGCATCGTTTATGTATTAAGTGATTGATTGTATATGACTAGTACACGTGTGAAAGGAGACACTTATAATCATGGTGGCCAACATAATTATAAAGGCATCACACACATAGACTTGTGACCATGATTGCATTTATTTGTTTTTGGTTGTAAGGTAGAGTGTAATATGTTTTTTAATATGTGTATTCACGATAAGGATGGTGGTATGGATAGAGAATTATTCTCTTACCCTAATTGGAGGATATGTTAAATTGAGTTGTATAGATCGTAAGTTTCTCCTCTATCTAGTATTTGTGAATACCTTGTATTATTATTATTATTGTGGTTGCTCGTTGCTCGATTGTTTGTTCGGATCTGCTCTTTAGGATATAGCTGCGTTTTTTTGTTAGTTCTTTCGTTGTATTGATTACTGTAAGAGTTTCAAAGGTTCTTTTATGCACTATATTGTTCCTAACATATTTGTTTTGTTTTTTTAGATCTTTATCTTCTTATTTGTATATCCCTTGGTGTTCATAACCCATTGGCGAAATGTTAGTATCGATGCTTTTAGGTTTGCTCTGTTGATCGTTATTTTGGATATGACCTTACGTTTTCTTTTAGGTACGTAACGTCTTGCATGAGTTTTCTTGTACGAGTTTGTTTGATTTTATTTTGAGTATACGATTCCTAGCATTTTCTTTTCGTTCTCAAAAATTGAATTGTGTTTGGGTTTGTTTAAACGGTGTTTTACGATCTCCTGTTGGTTTTTGGATGTCTTTGTTTGAGAGTAACATCTTATAAATTATGTTCTAATTATGGAAAAACCCCTTTGGAAGTATTGTGTTGGTATTTGGAGAAAACTGTGTATAAAAACAAATCTTTTTTGTAAAAAGATTTTAATTTAATCTATTAAAAGCAGGTTTAAAGTGATTCATAGGTGGTAAGGTTTTCAATCCACCATTAGATAACCATCTCAAGATTTTTATGACAACCAGAATGAATTTTTCAAAGCTTACATTTTACATAAATTATATTTAATTTATTATTTTAATTAAAACAATTTCATTATTATTAAAATGATTTTATACTTAAAGTGACTTTCTTAATTTATATTGATTTTCATAAAAACATTATTTAATTTGGCCTTTCGAGTAAAGTCGATAATTGGTATAAGAATTTTCGTCTTTCATATTGATATTTTTTTATTGTTGTTCATTTGTCGGTTGGGGTTTTTACGGGGGCCCTTTTTTGGTTTGGGGAATTTTTTCTTTTTTTTTTTTTTTTTTTTTTTTTCGTTTTTTTTTTTTGCGCTTTCACTCGGTGCATACACGTATCCTTTCTTTCAAACGATTCTTATGTCATTTGATCCACGTCTAATTGCATATGTGGAATCTCCTATATGCATTATAGCCTTTGACTCGATATTCGTTTTTTATCCTATTCAATTGTTCGTAACCCTTGCAGTTTGTTGATACCATTGGGTCATGGAATTTTTGATGTGATTGTAAGGATGGGCTAGTTGTCTAAGAATAAGGCTGTTATAGTGTGTCATGAGAAGGTAGTAGAGATACCGATAAAAGAGGGTGGGATACTTAGAGTTCATGGGGAACGTACTTGGAGAGCCGCCAAAGCCCTAATGAACGCTAAGGTAGATGAACCTAGGATAAGTGATATACCTGTGGTGCAAGATTTTACTGATGTGTTTCCGAAAGACTTGTTAGGGCTACCACCGCAGCGACAAGTTGAGTTCTGTATAGACTTAGTTCTTGGAGCGACGCTAGCCGCGAAGTCTCCATATCGTTTGGCACCCTTAGAAATGCAATAATTGTCTGGGCAACTTCAAGAGTTGCAAGACAAGGGTTTCATACGACCTAGTCATTCACCGTGGGGAGCACCTGTGTTATTCGTAAAGAAAAAAGATGGATCTTTTCGTATGTGTATCGACTATAGGGAGCTGAACAAATTAACTGTTAAAAAACCGTTATCCACTCCAAAGGATCGATGACTTATTTGATCAGCTGCAAGGAGCGTGTCTTTTCTTAAAGATATATTTTCGATCAGGTTATTATCAGCTACGAGTGCATGATGATGCCATTCTAAAGACCGCATTTCGAACGAGATAAGGACATTTTAATTCTACGGTTATGCCTTTTGGGTTAACCAATGCACCAACAGTTTTCATGGACTTAATGAACTGGGTTTGCAAACTGTACTTAGGTAGGTTTGTCATCGTATTCATTGATGACATTCTGGCCTACTCAAAGTCGAAGGAGGAACATGAAGTTCATTTGAAGTTAGTGATGGAGTTACTGAGGAAGGAGAAGCTGTATGCTAAGTTTTCTAAGTGTAAGTTTTGGTTGGAAAAGAAAAGAAGTGCTTTTTTGGTCAGTGGGACCCGAGGTAAGAGTGATGGCCTTACGTTGAGGAATTGGGATTGATGATTATTCTTAGGATTGGCAGGTTACTACCGACGTTCATAGCAAAAAAAAATTAAGATTGTTGAACTCCCTTACTTCCCTAACTGAGAGGAATCAGAAGTATAAGTGGAGCATAGAACAAGAAGAGGCTTTTCAGACTTTGAAGAATGATTGTGTCATACTCTGATAAAGCGAATGTAGTGGGTGATGCGTTGAGTAGAAAGGAGAGAATGAAATCAAGACAAGTAAGAGGAATGATACTGGCAGCTTAAAGTGAGGCGTTCAAGCAAGCGAACGTACTCACAGAAAGGCTACATTGTTTAGATCAACAGACGGAAAGAAAAGGAGATGAGAGTTTGTAATCTATGGATCGAATTTGGGTTCTATTGGTAGGAAGTGTAATGGATGAGGCCCATGAATCAAGATACTTAGTACATCCGGGAGCGGATAAGACGTACTATAACCCTGGAGACATGTATTGGTAGCCACGTGTGAAAGGTTATAGCTACTTAACTGTAGTAATTGTCGGATTTGTTTAAGAGGTAAAGGCTGCAATGTCAAAGACTTTTGGCTTACTGCAACAGCCTGAGATACTTGAGTGAAACTAAGATAGAATCACCATGGATTTTATCACTAAATTTCTAAGGCAAAGTAGTAAGTATGATGTGATTTGGGTGATGGTCGATAGACTGACTAAGTTAGCTTATTTTTTTAGCTACTAAAGAAGGATTTCAGAAGTGAGTTGGCAGGGATTATATATTGATGATATAATAGCAAGAATGGAATTCTAGTGACCGATCAACTTCAGATTGAGATGGATGGATTTACCTTGGGTTTTGGCAGACGTGGTAGAAAGTTGTTAATAGAGACGCGATTGGATTTGAGTACTGCTTAGCATCCTTAAGCGGATGGACAAAGTGAACGTATGATTCAGACTTTGGAAGATATAATGAGGGCATGTGTTATCGATTTTGGTGGTAGTTATCATTTGAGAATTCGGTGTGCTCCATTTGAAGCTTTGTATGGAAGGAAATGTAGGTCGCCTGTTCTATGGGCAGAGATTGGAGAGAGTAGTTTGACTAGACATGAGTTAGTACAAGAAACGACTGATAAGGTGGTATTGATAAAGGAAAAGCTCAAAGTAGCGAGAGATCGTCAAATGAGCTATGCGGATAAGAGACGTAAACCGTTAGAGTTAGAGGTGGGTGATCGGGTATTATTAAGGGTGTCGTCTTGGAAGGGCATAGTGCATTTTGGAAAGAATGGTAAGTTAGCACTGAGATATGTAGGGCCGTTTGAGATCCTTGAAAGGATTGGCCTTGTTGCTTATAGGTTAAGGTTACCTGAGGAGTTGAATAGCGTGCATGACACCTTTCATATGTCAAATCTAAAGAAGTGTCTGGCAGACGCTAATTTGCATGTGCCATTGGATGAGATCAAGGTTGACAAGACACTTCGTTTTGTCGAGGAACCTGTAAAGATTATGGATTAAGAAATTAAGAAGTTAAAAGTAGGAAATAGCATTTGAAAGTTAGAGGGAATATCGAAACGTGGTCATGCAGTTACTTGGGAACACGAAGACCAGATGAGGATTAAAGTATCATAGTTGGTCATGGTATCTCCGAGTTGTTGAGCTCTGCTAGTTAATTTCTGGACAGTAGTGAATTCCTCAAAGAGGGGTTACTGTCACATCCGTTGTGATTTAATAGGTTAGTGATTCCTTTAGAAATGGTTAGCGTTCATATTTGTGTGATTTCTTGTGTGATGTGTGTTATATAACATTGTTGGTGTTCTCGTGGGCCCTAAGTGGGTTTGAATAGGTGCATGATAATCATTTGAGGTGTATGGATCATCCTCATTTGAGTGCGTTTGTGTTTGGTGATGAGTATTCCATTTGTTCATGTATAGTGATAATGGAAAGGAACTGGCGTTTTGCATGTACAAATGCTATGTCATAGTTGGATGATTTATGTTAGTGTTTAGGGGAAATCGTATCTTGTTAAAAAGATAGTTGGATGTGGGTGAAATTGGGATATTTATAAAAAGGGCTGTCTAAATATAGAAGGAAACGGTGAATGAAATAGTTATTTTTTGGTAAGTTATTAAGTTGTAGTTTATGTAAAAGTTTACCCAAATTAGCTATGTTTTATGAAAACTTATGATAATGAGATAATTTAGTTTAATTATTATTCTAATAATAATAATAATATAATAGTAAGAAAAGGGGGGGGGGACAATCAACTTGGGTTTAGGATAGGGATTTGAAAGCCTAAACTATGTCAAACTCTAAGACTTAAAGGATAAGGATATTAGATGGTATATATACATTATCCGGGCTCAGTATCTCTTCCCCATCCCTTTTGTGCCTGCGATTTCAAGCCCCTGAAACCCTAGGAGTGTCGAATTTGGTGTGTGATCCAAGAACATTCAAGAATTGTTGTTTAGGTGATAGCATTCAAGGTAAGTATGTTCATCTTAGCTAGTTTATGATAATCATGTAACAAGACTTATGATGGATCTAGGTTTTACATAAACTACAGATTATATATGAGCTTTAATGATGGAATGATGATTAGGGTTAGTTTACGTTGATGATCATGCCATGTTTGAATGTTGGGTTTCGCGTTAGATCTTGATTTAGGGTTTTGCAGAATTAGGTCTGTGTTAAACTGATGATATCTAGATGTTAGAAATGTGTTTTGATATGATTCAAGAGCCTAAATTGTATTTCAAAGAGTATATTTTTCAAAAAGTCCAGCCTCGAATAATTTTGAGTTATGTAAGTTAGTTAAATGTTGGTGACAAGAAAAGTTATCAAAACAGTAAATATGGGTCAGAATTAGGTCATGTTTAGGAGGGTAAAACCCTAACTTAAAAGTGGAATTAAGGATAGCCAATCTACAGTGATTAGGTTAAATATGTATATAAAGAAACCTTCTAAGTATAGCTTCTGATTGTGTTTCTAAGTATGGTAATTAGGACCATACATTTTAGTGAGCAATCAGAGATCCGAAGTGGGGATTGTTTTTGTAGTTTGGAGTTTATGTTGGGATAAGTTGCACATGTAATGAGGCACTTGGGAATCACAAGGTAGTTAGTAAACTCATAAATAAACTTAGGTGATTCTTTCGGTTATAGTTTATTGAGGTCACAGTCTACGTAGCTTTTTTAAGTTCAGAAGATACACTAATATTCTGCATTTTGGAATAAATTGTGGTTAACTTGTGTATCTGTTAATGAGTGGTTAGCTCTCGTTTGGGCCATGGTGTCGGGGTGACCCATGATGGTTAATCAAACCTTTAGACATCCATCATATGTGTGTTACATGGACTAGAGCTTTTAGCTTGGTCATGTGTAACGGTGTTTATTTATTTGTTTAGTTGCGTGATAGGAATTGGAAGTAGCATTTTGAGCATTCAGGTGAGTTACATAGTCCCACTTTTTATTGCTTTTTAAACTTGGGATGGAAATGATGCAAGTGTTGAAATATGTTTTGAATTCCTGTAATTGTGTGTTTGTGTAAATGCATGGACTATTATGTGACTGATATGCGTTATGTGCTACATGTTATGTGATGTGATATTGATGTGTGGCCTAGTCAGGAGGGTTACTTGCGGGTATCTATGGCCAGAGTTAGAGGGAAAAGGATTTGGTATAATCCAAGAGCGATTGAGGTCATCTGCTTGGTGTTTGAGTGTTTGGTTTAATTAAATTGCATGTTAGATTGTATGTTAGTTAATATAATTTCCGTGCAAGCGTATTGTTTTATAATTGCAGGAATTGGTTAAATTGTTTTGGAAACGGATTGAATATGTATGTCTGAAAACCTATGTTTCTCACCAACCATTGTGTTGACGTATAAGCGTCATTTTCAGGTATTCAGCAGGATGAGATTAAAGTTAGGAAAAGTGGTTAGATGGATCGTAGGCAGCTGGCGAAGTTTAGTTATCTAGATTTCGTTATTTGTTTTGAATGATGGATGTTATTTGTTTTGCTTTTTTAGGATGTATGAATGTTTGCATATCATGACGTTGGCATGAACTGCCTTTATTTCAATGTCAGACGCCTTTTGGATTTTGTTGATGTGTTTGGGTATTTTCATGACACTGCGTGCCTATACCTTGTATTTTATGCATGTTCTAGTTTCTCTATATAGACGCCAATGTGTTGTGATGATTCCCTTTCTCGTCGCGTCTCGCGTTTCCGCCTTGGCGGGGTGTGACAGATTGGTATTAGAGCCAATGGTTATAGAGAAGTAGGTGGTTGAGCCTAGACTATAACCTAGGGGTCCTTCATGTAGATGCATTTAGGGCTTAAGTGTTTAATGTTATAACTGCTATGCTTCTCCTCTATTTTTTCATAGCTTATATATCTCATATTTTGCTAAGTTGTCATTTTAGTTATTTTGCCTACCATTACCTGAAATGATATGTATTACTTTCTTAGTATTTTAGCTATATTTTCCCCCACCTGTAAGAAGTCTCGTTAGGGAACCGTTTTCCCAACTGGACTTAAGCGTTATAAGGAGCCTCTTATGGAACCGAAGGAGATAGGATAGTTGATCGTTTGTCGGATTCACATAATAGGGTTGGACC
>BQNB010028216.1:42613-56870 GCA_026074375.1 Tanacetum coccineum | reverse complement strand
AGCTCCTAGAGCCTGGTATGATACTTTGTCTACCTACTTAATTGAAAATGGATTTAGAAGAGGCATTATAGATAAGACTTTGTTCATCATGAAGGACAAAGGTGATATCTTGTTAGTACAGGTGTATGTTGATGATATCATCTTTGGGTACACAAAGAAGTATTTATGTGATGAGTTTGAAGGTTTGATGTCCAAAAGATTCCAAATGAGTTCTATGGGGGAACTCACTTTCTTCTTAGGATTGTAAGTACAATAGAAGGAGGATGGAATCTTTACTATCCAAGCCAAATATGTGGCTAAAATATTGAAGAAGTTTCATTTTGCCACTGTGAAGACATCAAGCACTCCTATAGAACCTAACAAGGCATTGTTCAAGGATGATGAAGCTGATAGTATGGATGTTCATTTATACAGATCAATGATTGGATGATTGATGTACCTAACAGCTTCTAGACCAGACATAACTTTTGCTGTTTGTGCTTATGCAAGGTTCCAAGTTACACCTAAAACCTCACATCTTTATGCTGTGAAGAGGATCTTTAGATACTTGAAAGGTCAACCTAAATTGGGCCTTTGGTATCCTAAAGATTCACCATTTCACTTGGAAGCTTTTTCTGATAGTGATTATGCTGGAGCTAGCCTTGACAGGAAATCTACAACAGGAGGTTGTTAATTTTTTAGCAAAAGATTGATTTCATGACAATGTAAGAAGCAGCCTATAGTTGCAAATTCTACTACTGAAGCAGAGTATGTTGCTATGGACAGGTGTTATGGATCCAAAATCAAATGCTTGATTATGGGTTCAACTTCATGAACACCAAGATTTTCATTGATAATGAAAGCACCATTTTTATTGTGAAGAATCTAGTGTTTCACTCTAAAACCAAGCACATAGAGATTATGCACCATTTCATAAGAGATTCTTATGAGGAGAAGTTGATTCAAGTGATAAAGACTCACACAGACCACAATGTTGCAGATCTTCTTACAAAGGCATTTGATGTTAGCAAGTTTAACTTTTTGATTGCTAGCATTGGATTACTCAATCTTTGAAGCTAAAATTTGTTGGAGTTATGATTGATGAGGTTTGAAGTTAAAACTGGTAGTTGTAAGGTTAATACTGCTAGGTAGAAAACTACTACTGCCAGGCAAACGTTAGTACTGCTGAGCCGAAGTTAGTACTGCTAGGATATCATTAGAGTTACAACTGCTGAGCAAATTCTTAACCCTTGAAGCATTGTTTGAGGGGAGGTCAATTGAGAATGAATAAAAGTGATTAAAACATCAAGTAGATATAGATGAAGGGTTAGGACAACCCACTGATCCCCAACCTACATCCATATTTACTCAACTCTACAATAAAGAAACCAATCATTGTTCCATCATCATATCAACCCAAAAAGACCCACAAACCTAGGATAGCCATAAGGACCACTGAGATATCTCAGTTTAGTGTACCTATTAACCTTGTTGCAGATGAGACTGTGTATAAGAAGTGGGAAGACAGAATAGAAAGGGCTGCCACTACTGCTTCTAGCTTAGATGCAGAACAGGACAGTGGTAACATAAATATGACCTAATCCATAGCAACACTGAATGAGTCTTTTCCTCAGGGAACTAATTCAGGTAGTGGTCCCAGGTGCCAAGATACCATATTGGGGGTGTAAATGCTCAAACTAGGTTTGAGACTACATTTAAAAAGTCCAATGATCCACCTCTCTTAAGAGGTTACACACTTAGAAGTGGGAAGGACAGTATGAAACTATTGGAATTGATAGAACTTTGTACAAAATTGTCAGGTGAGCAAAAAGAAAAGAGAGATGTTGTGAGTTGAAAAATAGAAAGAGAGATGTGTGAATAAAAACAAAAATGAGTGATTTTGTGAGCAAAAAGAATTGAGAGATATTGTAAGCATAAAAACAGAAAGAGAGCTTGTGAGAATCTAAATTTAAGATGGAAATGCTTGTTGGAACAGCATTGGTGTTTATACTGCTAGGCATATACTTAATACTGCCAGTATTAAGTTAATACTGCCAGGCATATCTTAATACTGCTGGGTAAAGTTAATACGGCTGGGCTTAAAGTTTGTACTGTTAGGCTAAAATTAGTACTGTTGGATGACCGTTAGTACTGTTTGAGGTATAACAGAATTTTCTTAATTAATTAATAGTCATTGAGATATTTCCGGCAGCAACTTCCCTAATAGGGGTCTATAATTTAGAAAATTCTTGATATTTCTTTCTCTTATAAGTTTTCTTTGAGAAAAAGATTCAATTTTATTAAGTTGGTCAAATCAAAACCCTAAGTGCTCTCTACATAATCTTAATTAACTTTGCCAAGCTCACACACTCTCATAAATGATCTTATCCTAGAACCCTAATTAAGCTTCTCTTCATCAAATGGCGAATTTAGACTTTTGTGATACTTACAACATGGTCGCTTTCTTGAACAAATTAGAGGTTCAGATCAAAAGAGCCTACAGTTGATAAAGAGAAGGTGTTGTGGGTTAAACTAAAGAGGTTATTTGAACCAGATGATGATGATACACTATGGAAGCTTCAGAGATATATGCATGGTCCATTGAAATAGAGATTGTATGATACATGTGGTGTTCACCATGTGTCTACAGAAAGAGGACATGACATTTTCATGCTAGTTGAAAAAGATTATCCACTGACAAGAGCACTTATGACTGTATTGTTGGCTAACAAACTTCAAGTGGATGAATCTTCAGAGATGGCCAACGAGCTTTTAAAGGAAAACTTCATTCTAGCAAACAATCCAAGATAATAATATGTTTGAAAGAATCCTCTTAGAAGACAAGGTTTTTAATTTAAGAAACTTAATGATTTAAAGGTAAATCATAAGTTTAGGGGAGGATTGTTGGGAATTAAACTCATTAGACTTAGTACTACCAAGTTAAAGTGTTAGTACTGCTTAAGTCATAACTGGCAGTATAAACCAAGTATGTAGTACTGCTAGAAGTAATGTATATACTGCTTAGATGATTATTAAGTTAGTACTTACTAGCTAGTAACAAACTTAACATACTAGATACGGGAAAAAAATTTTTTTATACTAGGCTGATATAAAGATTGAAGATTGCATAAGATAAAGAGACGTGTGAAGATGATGTAAAAGACGGTGTTAAAAGATATGGTATTTAGTTAATATCTTGTGTATATTCTATATATTTAGAAAATAATGCATATAGAGCTTAATGTTTTAGAAGATTCATAGTTATCTTGTAAAAGGACTATCCTGGTGTATAACAATGGAATCCTAGGTTATGGCAATTTTGTATCACAAATCATATCAGTCTTTCATAGGCATCCTAAAGCTTCAAGTTTTAACCCTGACACTGATTCAAAGGAATGTTCGTATTAATATATTAGAGCTTATTGTTTTGGTTATATTTCTATGTGTTAAACATTCATTACTGTTATTCTTCTTAGACAAAAATACCGAATGATAAGCTTAAAAAATTACCACAACCAAATCACAACACCCAACCTTGGCTCTTGATACCACTTGACAAGGATCAAAAACACCTTTTCGGGAGGTCTTGGTTGATCAAAATAAACAAGATAAATCATTGTGTAGTTTTAGTGAGAGAAAGTAGAGAGAGGGGATGAACACAAAAAGATGAAAGATTAGATTAAGGAAAAAAAGAAAAATGAACATCCACCCCCTCATGGAGAGCCATGAGGGGTATTTATACTAAAAGAAAAAGCTAACTATTCCTAGTTAACATAAAAGACCCCTGCGTAACACGCAGTGTCCAAAACTAATCCAATTCACGTGTAAGACGCCAGCTTCACTAAAAGTGAGGCTAACAATCTCCCTCCAAGATGGCGTCACACGTGAATTGGTTACAATGTTCCCTACAAGCAAAAATAAAGAAAAATGATAAGAATGAAGTCCAGTATTCCTTGAGAATATCTTTGACGATCTACTTGAATACTCCAGCTTTATTTCTTCAGCTTGTAGACGAACGAAATGTTGAGGATGACATAGAAGTTTTCTCTACCGAACCCGGTTTTGATTGGATTTTTGCACATAACTTCCTGACATGACTTCAAAAACTTTCTTCATACACTTCTGGTCATCACGAAGTTTCTGAATTAGCTGCATGTCTTGAGAATGCTTCATATTCTTGCACTTCTGGTCATGTCGAAGTATATCAGAATCTGCATCTCATTTGTCATCCTTGAAGTTCTCTTATCCGAATACTTCGGCTTTGATATGAATTATGCTCTGAACTTCTTCAGCTCCCTCCCAAACAGACACCCTTAGACTGATAAGAATTAGTACACCGATCTTAAGGGAGGGATGATATCAGTATAAATACCCCTCTCCAAGTATAGAGAGGGTGTTGATGCTTGTTGATTCTTGTTATTTCTCATTTGTAATTTTGCAAGTAATCATCCAACTCTTATTCTTCTCTCTACTTTCTCTCTCTAACTTCTCTCTACAATTCTTCATATCTTCTCATCTTAATTTCTTGTTTCAATAATGAAGTGAAAGTGATTTAAAGGTTTCCACAGCTGCATGGTCTTGAGAAAGCTTCATTTTCTTAGCAACATCTGTCCCATGTCGAAGTTATCAGAATCTCATCTCATATGTCATCCTGAAGTTCTCTTATCCGAATACTTTGTCTTAGATATGAATATGCTCGCCAAACTTCCTTCAGCTCCCTCCCAAACAGACAAACCCCTTAGACTGATAAGAATTAGAACACCGATCTTAAGGAAGGGATGATATCAACAACATCGTCTCACTTAGGAAGCATCCCAGTCTTGATTGAATTCAGCCCAAAGTCCACATTTTATCCCTTTACCGAAGTCGAAACCGTGACACCAAAGTAACAAGTTTAAAGACCCTAATCAACTCTGCGACGTAAACCTACTACTGCATATTTTATAAAGCCCGATCAATGTGAAACTGATTGTGCCGTCCTAGATGTGAACATCTTCACACCTCCAGGAAAGTGCAGATTATGAATTGCTTTACAAGACAAAGTCAATTAAAGTCCCGGGTGTACGTAATTTTCCCTCTATAGTATCGAGACGGTAACATCAATACGTAACATAAAAAATCAACTAATTACCCCGGATGTAACATATCTCCCTCCAGGGATGATGACTAACTGAGGAATCCATCCTACACATGTATACATCGTTATGCACTGGAATGCTTTACTTAGCTTCATAGCCCTGTGATTGCATAAGCATGCTCTGTGAGAAGATGTCGGTTACTCCTCTTTTAACAATCTTCTCTTGATCAACCCAAACGAACCTCCCCTATCTAATCAGTAGGCTAATACTGATGACCACTGATGGAGACAACCCGATGAAACGAACCCGAGAATGAAGCAAAAATCCTCAACTTGTCACTTAATTTTGTACTAATCCGCGTGATGGAAGAACGGTGCAGAGGCAAACTCTAAGTACCATATATCTCACCCAAAAGTAAAAAAAATACAACACCTCTTGAAAAACTCCTCAACTACGTGAGACACTGAGTACTACAATGTAACTCCTTAAAGTGATAGCTATAACCCGTGAGTACTACAATGTAACTCCTTACATCGAGTATAACTAGATACATCAAGTCTTCATCACAAACCGTATATGCCCGAACAAGTCATCTTCGTTGACGAAAAACAAAGACGAAATAAGTACACTCCCCGTGAACTTACATACTTCCAATTCCCCAAGTATGCAAATAATCGTACAAAAACCCCTGTCCCATTGAAAATCAGTAATAAGGCCTTTGTGAATGAAATGAATTTTGATGAAGGATCGTGTTTTTTAGTTGTAATGTTAATTTGTGTTTGTTGTTGTTTGATTTTCGTTGATTTTTGAGATGGGATAACGGATATACGTTCTAAAAATGATACAATAACGAATGACCGTCCGAGTAATAAAACCCGGTCATATTTACATTTTACCCGGCATCATGTTGTTTTAAAACCTGGCTTAATCCGATAACATGACAATATCAAACATTAATTGTTATCAATCAATAGCACTCTAAATCATTTCACCCCACAAAATTCGTCCATAACCACAGCGTTCAGCCCAATCAAGAAACGCAGCCCAAGATTTTGTTGCACAACGTTGCTGCCATAAAGCTTCACCATCTAACACACAATGCTCGGCCCACTTTTATGTAACTTGTATCCGGTCCACCACAAAGAATTAATATTTGGCCCATTCCAAAACAGTGACCCGACACATTCACATAGATATATTAAACCCATACTCCTTTTATTTAGGGTAAAACACTACCCTAATTACATTTTCAATCGCCTCCCTTTTCTTTTTCTCTCAACCTATAAGCAGGCACCATGATCAAACACGAAGAAACCAAACTCTTTCACAGCTCTGATACCAATTGACAAGGATAAAAAACACCTTTTCGGGAGGTCTTGGTTGATCAAAATAAACAAGATAAATCATTGTGTAGTTTTAGTGAGAGAAAGTAAAGAGAGGGGATGAACAAAAAGATGAAAGATTAGATTAAGGAAAAAAGAAAAATGAACATCCACCCCCTCATGGAGAGCCATGAGGGGTATTTATACTAAAGAAAAAGCTAACTATTCCTAGTTAACATAAAAGGATCCCTGCGGTGACACGCAGTGTCAAAACTACTCCCAATTCACGTGTAAGATGAGACAGCTTACACTAAAGTGAGGCTAACATAAAGCGTATGGAATGTGCTAGAAAAAGCAAGAACGCCGTCACAAGCACATGGGAAAGAAACTAATCAAAAATATGTTCAAAAAGAATTGCAAAACAAATAAAACTGACAAAGAGTGGAAAAAAAAACAAAAATGACAAAATGATTTGTTTTAATCTAACATCTCAATTTATTCATGTCAATAATCAAGATGGCACAACCACAACATGCAGCTGATGTTCATACCCGAAGACTGTGCCCTCACAAACTAAAATATGATCTTATGGATGCTAACAAGATTTGAACTCGACATTGTGCAATGCCCACCGGAAGAGCAAAATTTCTACGAATAATCACAAGAATCATCCATTACGATTCAACATTACAGCTTCTTCATCCGTACCATAGATTTATAAGGCACAGTTCTGGCATACTTTGAAAGAAGACGGATCAAAGTGTAGGCTCAAGTTTATAACTTACTCTCACACTGGATGACTTCATAACAATATTTCATCTTCCACATGCAACTAACAACAATCATAATTCATTCGTGCCACCACCATCATTTTCTGACATGGTTCCATTCTATAAACAAGTATTGGGATTTACAATGGAGCTGAAGACACCATTAAGTTTCAAGACAACTGGTCTTCTGCAGCCATGGCAAACGTTATGTAAGATATTCTCCAAATGCTTGACAACACGTGTCACTGGAGATCAACTTCATTGCAGATAATGTCAAATTATGTAATTGCTGTCAATAACATTCATGTAGATTATGGCAGAGTTTACTATGGGAAGGACTTTACAATACGCTTTCCATCATCCAACTCTTCGCTTCCATAATCCAAGATTTACAAAGAACCTTGTCCAGTCATTACATTCTATCATTCCTAAAATCTCGAGACGTGCACGCGACAAGGTATCACAACTTGCAAAGATGATGATATCATGAAGAATATTTTTAATTCATGAAGACACAAAAAGACAAAGTTGGAAATGCAGGATACCAGCTTGGATAATCACTGAAGAAATGAAGCACACGGAGACATTATTCGGATGTATGCAGAGGTGTTGGATAGATTATCTCCTCTGACTCCATCATAGCCGACTGAGTCAACCCAAAGACGCATAGAACACCTATCGCCCCTAAGGACACCTAACCCTAATACGGATGCCAGCAAGTCAGTGCTCTAAAGACATCAACTGTGATTCCGTCTTCCCGTATCCCGGATAGGAGTATCCACACGACTTATCACCACCACTCCCATGCCCAATGTTGACACAGCATATTGAGATTATTTTACAAGATACATTACAAGTAATTCCTGCAGAGCATGAAAAGTCGAAGGAGCAATGAAGCAGAGAAAATGGGCACTAGTTGATGATCACATTGGCATCTGGAGAATTGAAACGATGGTGTATGGACAAACGAAATGTTTGTTGATGTAGTTCAATCCCTAGGAATGAACAATCAAATATTCCCCCTCCCGCCACTAGGATAGAGCCCCGGATTAATAAGGAAATCCGAGGTGGAGATTACTACAGATAAGGAGGTGGCGATACTAAAGATAAGTAGGTGAGGATTACGAAGGAGACTCCATTGTGATGATTACTAACGTTGTTATACTATAATGTTAAATGATGAAGATGATAGAAATAACTGATGAGTGTATGAATTTAAAGAGAAGGGATTAAGGAAGAATTATAGAGGACTAGAATTCACCAATCCCCAGTCTAATTAGATCTCCTAGGATTCATACTAATCTCGTATCTTCGAATTCCAAGAAACTCCGGGAATTGACGGATACTCATATTACATCATCATCAAGTTCACCTCACACAAAGTTATCTAAAACGAATCGACTTCTATCATTGTTCAAGACAAAACCTACTCACTTCAAACGCTACAAGAGCTTCTTTCACAGGATTACAGGACGTTTATGAGTTCTTGTTTACACATCTATAAGAACACGAGTTTTCATGCCAAGGAAAGGCATTCGATACCTTGCTAATAATCTTCAGGATGTAATGGTTTGAGACGTTACCCACTAATGGTAGATAAACACATTAAGGAGCAAGTTTAATGAAGCAAGTTCCAGAACAGGAGAAACTGAGATTGATAAAACAAGTTCGGAATCAAGTTCCAATGTATGTTGCGGAAGGGTTGATTCTGGAGAGGCAAAAGGCTAAAGAATAGACGGAAAGATTGATTTCTAAAGCTATTCTACAGGAACGTGGAAATATTCAGACTCAAATTTCGACACAAATTGAGAATGCAATTGCTAATGTCATTCCTTCTCAAGTTGATGCAATCCGTACGAAGTTATATCTGGACAAATTTCTTCATGTTCATCCGTCTCAATCACAAACATCCACTGTTCCAAACAAGCAATATCAACTGTACCTTGCTATTAGCAAGCTGAACCTCCATTGCAACAACAAGTCATAGCAATTTTGGTTGCTCTCCCAATGAAGTTTGAAAGAAATACGTACCATCAAACAAACAGCATGAAGAACTCTTGCCGTTCCGCACCAAGATATCAGGAACGGTCCTCATGATGATAGCTCTCTGAGGGGAGAATAGTTCAAAGCGGTAGATAAGACATCGAGTATGAAGCTTATGTGTACTATATAGTCATCGTCACAAGTTTTTTCAAGAGAACAAAGCTCCATCAACTTCAGGTAATCAAGAGCAAGAGAAGAATTTGATTCTAGAGCTACTCTATGCTTAGATGATGATGAAATACCAGCGAAGCAGTATCACAAGACCATTATGAAGAAGATATGCGCTGACCATTGATGAGAGTGCAAAGCTGAGAAAGATGGCTGATGAGAATGTTAGCAAAGATGTTTATTTTTTTATTTAACTTCCAAGAGTGAGCATCAGTATCACATGATCAGATGAAAGAATTTCTTGAAGAGTGACCTAGTCTGTGAGAGTAAAAATGAAATTCTTGAACACTCACATCCACGTAAGACCACATCCATTTATATTCCAATAGCTTTCAAAAAGATCCTGAAAGCTCCGCGTTATCTCTGATTAATCAAGACCTTTTTGTAATTTAAAGAAAGAAAATCTAGACCCTAGAAGATAGTCTTTGTCACTATCAAATTTCATGTGGTATTATTAAACGATAGCTGATATTGAAGAACGAACTTCCAGATGGGTAAATAAGTGTGTTCGAAAGTTTAATCCTTATGCTCGCTATGGTGTTGAACATTGGAAGAATCCTCATGCGAAGATTTTCTACATAAGGAAACAGAAAGAGCCTGGAAAACCAAAGGAAGAGGTTTATTCAAACTCAAAGATTATTCAAGTTGTCAAGACATACTGTGTAAAACCTATTAATTTTGTTTTTAATTTCGAGGACGAAATTTTCTTTTAGAGGGGAAGAGTTGTAAAACCCAAATTTTGAAAATTTGAATTTTTCATTTCATTCTATTAATTTTGAAGTATAACCTAAGGTATAATAAAAGAATTTGGAAATAAAAACCTTAAGTTATGAATTTTGGAAATAATGGAAATATAACCTAAAGTATTTGATTTTTAAAAAATATATAAAACTTATAAATATATGTATATATGGCCGGCCTATATGGCTAAAATAAAAAATAAAAAAAATAATTTTGTTCTTATCTTTTATTTGACAAATCTTTTAATTTTGAAGGCTAATGTAATTAAGGAAAAGAGTGTTTTATGAAAGGGGACAATATCTTTTATTTTGTAAGTAAATAAATTTTGTCTTCCTCTCCCCTTTTCTCTATATATAACCGGCTCTATCATCCCATCTCCATCATTCTTACAAAAAAATCTCTCTTCCAATTTGTGTGTAATCCTCCATTGAAGGTCCAAGCAAGAAAGAAGAATAGGTGGTTCTTAGTGTTTTCTTAGTTTTGGTGAATTGGTGTGCTATCTTTTCCATTCTTTTGGTGTAATCCTTGTGGTGTGATTGTGTAAATCTCATCCTCTCCATCCTCCATTGGTAATCATCTCATCTTTTTTGTTCTTGTTACGGTCACCATGTTCTTAAACTAAATTTTCACATGAAATCATGATTTTCAAAAGGATTAATCTTAGGAACATATATGTTAAAGTTTTTCTATAGGTAAATCTTTTGGAATGTGGATGATAACATGTTATGAACCATAATCAAACATTAAATGTGTTATAAATGAAAGATTACAAGTTTTGAAACCCAAGGATATGAATTAATGAGGATAATTGGGGTTTTCTTGATTAAAATTCTAGGCAGAATTTTAGGTCAGGTTCATCGGGTTATATCTCACTCATAAAAATTGATTTTAAGATGATTCTTGTGCCTATGATTAAATTCATTGAGTCTAGTTTCTGGAACAATTGAGTTTGTAATTTTTCAAGGTCGGGAAGTATGGTTTATGGGTGTTACAAGATTAAGTGTCAATTCTGGAAATCAAATCCGAAAATTTCACTTGTAGTATTTGATTTTTAATTCGAAAAACATGAGTCTGGACGGAGTGGAGGTGAGTTTGGCAAAACACACCTAGGTGAGTTGAAAACTCACACGCGAGTTCCATCCCACCCGAAAAGTCACCATAATTTCCGTCCACTAGCTCGGTGAGTATTGCCTTCTTTTTGCACCAACTTGGTGAGAAACTCACCTTAGGTGAGTTTGTATATGGTGGGCCCCTTTTCATTTTATATAATGTATTTTAATTAGTTGTGAGTGTGTATGGGTATTTAGTGGGGGTATATTTTATATAAAATGGGTATTTTAATGAAAGATGAGTTTTAGTTGTAAGATGAGTTCTTATTACGGTTAAAAGGTGAGTTGTAAAGTGAGTTTTATTTGGAGAGAGAAAGCTGATGTGGCGCTGACATGTCAGGTGGGTTTCTCACCACCACTCCATCCAGCCTAAGGAGTTAAAGGCTAATTTTCGAACTGGTAAAAATACATGATATTAGATACTTCCTTAATTTTGTTCATAATTTTTCAAGATGTCTAAGTAGGGTAACTTCATATCAACTTTTCATAAGTTTCTGCCAGGCTGATTTCAGGACTGTTTCGGGTAACAAGGGTCATAGGGTCATCTAAAATTGGAAATAAATTAAACCCTTGATTGTGGACACTTTAGATACATTAGGAAAGACCTGTGATTTTTGGATTAATTTTAGAAGGTGATTTGGTTGGGCTTTTAGGTAAGGAAACTTACCTAAAATAAGTAGTAAAAATTTAGAATTTTGAAAACCCTAAATAAGTAAAGTCAAACCTTTTATTTTTGGTAAGTTTGAGTAGTAATCTTTAAAATAAGTTAAGTAATACTTGTAATCATGGTTTTGTAGATCCGGTGACGATTTTGTGAATTCCTTTCATTTGTGTTTGTCTCTTTCCGTTGTGCATTCGCTAAGGTACAGATATTCTGTCCTTTTAGTAAGGACCTCTCATGACTTGTCTCCTATTTGATTTAGTTACTTTGATTTGTATGATACTGTTGATATTCCATTTGATTTGCTATCCATGATTGGTTCTATTTGATATTCGTTGGCATTCCGTTTGACTTGATATCTTTATTCGTGATCCTCTTTGATTCCTATTGATTATGCCACTAGATTTGTTACCATAATTAGAACATTTGAAATTTGTTGTTTGCTATCCTTTGCCTAACCCTTTGCCCGAGCTATTTGTAACTAGTCATGGAGGTACCATGGCTATGTCATTGATGCACCAATGGCATGACACTATCTGTGGCGGTGTGATTAGTCCACGTCGTTCCCTTTTATATGTGCACTGGATATGATTTGATTATATATGATTGTACACTCGCCATTAGTGCTTGTGTATCTGGATATGATTTGTTTTGTCGGGAGCGTATGGATGCATCCTAGGTACTTCGTTTTATTTTGTTTAGGTGAATGGAGTGTGTGTGCAATACACCCCATCTCACATTTGGTACATCAGGAGTAGCTTACCTGTGTACATTTGGGAGCATGTGACTATTTGAAGATATTTGTTTAGGTCTATTCATGTATCATGTTTAGACATTTGTTTGAGCTCGTGAGCATTCCTGTGTTTGTTCTGTAAGCTTATTCCTTTGATCATTCTTGATTCCTATTCATTGCACTATATTCGCATGACAGTTGTTTGGCAGGTTCTCGTGATCCGTTCATTATCCGTTTGTTCATTTTCTTTTGTTATATATTATATATGTTCACTAAGCGTTAGCTCAGCCGTGTTTTCTTTTCCTGCGGCAGGTTTTAAGAGGGAAGATGGGAAGTGAGTGATGTGAGTAGGAAGAGTTAGAAGACCTACCCTAGATGAACCCTTTCAGTTTGGAATAATGTTTTTAAATCCTTGTTATTTGAAGATTTTTCATTTAGACCTCTTTAGTTTGGAATTTAATACTTTTGAAAGTCATTTTGTTACATGACTTAGTATTTTTATTTAATAAAGTCTTCTGCTTGCGTTTATATGTTTTGATATGACACCATAACGTAACTCCTAGTCTCTTTATCGGAGCGGGGTGTTACAATTATGGTATCAGAGCCAGGTTGACCTGTAGAACATAGGTTATGACTTGTGAGGATTAGGTAGACATTAGGCTTCCGTTCGTATTTTGATATTCCGTTTATTTTTTGATATTATCGCTTCCTTTCGTATTTTAATCTTAACTCAAATCGTCTTCATTGTTTCGTTTGTTGATTTCTCAAATGGTGGAAACGGTGGTAAGGGATATGGGGACGACAAGCAAGCTACTACAAAGGGGCGTGTTTTTTATTCGACTACTAATCATGTGGCTAGTGTTCCTTTCGTATTTTGATATGACCGTTTCCTTTCGTATTTTGATCTTAACTCTAAATTATCTTTGCTGTTTCATTCGTTGAGCAAGGATTTTCTTCGACCAAGGATCAGGCGGCTAACTCTTCAGGTACCGTTTCAGGAAATTCTTTATCTATATGATCGTGATGTTTTTATTTTATTCGGTATTGGTGCGACGCATTCTGTGGTCTTTCTTTCGTTGCTCCCTATCTATTGCAATTATTCTTAAGGTATCTCCACCTTGAGGTGTCCGACGTGTTAGTTTGAATTAGAGTCCGCGATTTATCGATCCGTTTGAAATCTTAGATCGTGTTGGTAAAGTTTCTTATCGTTTGGCGTTACCTCCGCAATGGTTTTATGTGAATGATGTGTTTCATGTATCGCTTCTGAGAGGTTTCAATTATCACCCGCTTCCTGTGGTTATGTATCCGTTAGATCAGATTCGTGTGGTTTCGTATCCGTTTCGTTTAGTCTTCCTACGTCAATTTCGAGGACGAAATTTTCTTTTTAGAGGGGAAGAGTTGTAAAACCCGAATTTTGAAAATTTGAATTTTTCATTTCATTCTATTAATTTTGAAGTATAACCTAAGGTATAATAAAAGAATTTGGAAATAAAAACCTTAAGTTATGGATTTTGGAAATAATGGAAATATAACCTAAAGTATTTGATTTCTTTTAAAAAAATAATAAAAATAAAAATAATAAAACCTATATAGGGGCCGGTTTTTAAATAAAAAAATAAATATATATTTTGAAATTTTTGATTAATTAGATTA
>BQNB010028216.1:22414-36580 GCA_026074375.1 Tanacetum coccineum | reverse complement strand
TTCTCTCTATGCTTCCATGATCGATATGATTGATTCAAGATAAACGAGACCTATCAAGATAGACGGCGATTTATACATGGTTTATAAAATTGATTTTTCCTAAATGCTTTAACTTAATAACTCATTTTAGGTTTAAATCTTTCTTATGTCATCTGTAAGTTGCTTAATTGACCGTGTTTGACAAATTGTTAGCTAGTTGACCTTCCAATTTATGTCATTCGTCTTACATTCTATCTGAATGCCTGATAATGTGTTGAATCTGTCTTGCTAATGTCTGATCTAAGTTGAGCCATATGAATTAGAATAGATTAATCAGTAATATATGAATTTGGTTGTATATGAACTGTATTGAACTACTCTTAGCAGAAACATGAATCCAGTTGCTACTCAACAAGTTTTACTCGACAATTCTTTGGTCACTTCTGAGAAGAGACTAAAGATTGAAAAATTCAATGCACGAATCGCATTTAGCAAACCACAAAGAGAAGAAACATATCAAGTCACCTTGGAAGCTTTCAAGTTATCTCCTTGCTAACCCGCATTCCAGATTACTGCTGAAGTCCTGGAAATCTACATGCATCAATTTTGGACTACCATCAAGAAGATCGGAAATTCAGATGCTTACAACTTCAAAATGGAAAAGAAGAAGTTTTGAGTTGATACGAAAGTCTTTCGTGAAATTCTTCAGATATGTCCTAGAATTCCCAACCAAGACTTTATTGCACCATCTTCAGAAGAAGAATTGGTTACATTCATTCAGGAACTTGGCTATTCTGGCAAGTGTAACATGTTATCTGCAATTCATACTCATCAAATGCACCAGCCTTGGAGAACATTTGTTGCAATCATCAATAGGTGCATTTTTGGGAAAACAACGAGACTTGATAGACTCAGGGAATCATGAGCTCAAATCTTATGAGGTATGTACAATCAGAAGAATGTTGGCTATGTTGCTTTGCTCTGGGAACACTTTATGTATCAAGCTGACAATAGAGAAATAAGTTCAGCACGCAAAGAGCACATGCCCTACGCTAGATTCACCAAAGTTATCATCGATCACTTCATCTCCAAAGACAAAACCATATCTATGAGGAACATAATTAATCTTTACACTGTCCGTGATGATCCTCTGTTTGGTACTTTAAAGTTTGTGTCCAAAACTGTCGATACTCAAAAGTATGGAGCACTTATTCCTGATCAGATGATTAATTAAAACATCAAAGATTCTAAAGCATACAAGACTTATTATGACTTTGCTACTGGAAAGCTTGATCCCAAGAAAGCAAGGAAAATTTAAGAAAGTTGCTTCACCCTTAAGAAAATTGTCTCCTGTCCTAGAAGCAGAACCTGTCAAGAAGGCTAAACGAGCTAAGAGACCTGCCAAGAAGTCTACTACTACGCCAACAGCAAGTGTCATCATCGGAGATACTCCTGATGTGTCTGTATCGAAGAAGAAAGCACCGGCTAGGGGTGATAGAGGCAAAGGCATAGAATTGCTTTCTGATGCAGCAGTACTTGAAGCTGCTCAGGTAAAAGAAGCTCTCTAGAAAAGCAAAAAGGATTCCCATATGCTTTATGCAAGTGGCTCAGGTGATGGAGTTGTTTCCCAACCAAAGGTTCCTGATGAGTCCGAAGACAAGACAACTGGTACAGATGAAGGAACCGGTACTAAACCAGGGGTTCTCGATGTACCTAAATATCAATCTAAGAGAGATGATGAATCATGGGATGACAGTGAAGATGATAATGATGATGACAGTAAAGGTGATGATGATAAGGCTGACGGTGATGATGATAAGGATGATGGCAATGATGCACATGATAGTGAAAGGACTAATTTAGATGATGTTGATGAGAATCCTTCCTTTACTCTAAAAGACTATCACGAAGAAGAACATGATGAAGAGTATGAATCTGATGATGATTATGAAAATGTGTATGAAGAAGAGGATGCTGATCTGTATAAGGATGTGGACTTAAGATTGTTAGGTACAGAGCATGATAAAGAAAGGAAAGGTGATGAAGAGGTGACTGATGCTGATCAGAATGTTTCTCAAGAAAAGTCATATGAGCAAGTTGTAGAAGATGCACATGTGACACTCACTTCTTCACAGAAGACTGAAAGTTCAAAGCAAAGCTCTTCTGTTTCATCTGACTTTGCGAGTAAATTTATCATCTTGGAAAACGTTCCACCAGTCGTTGATGAAGTTTTCTATGATGAATGTCAAGATTCGTCAGGAAGATCAAGCACTCAAGCACCCTCTCTTTTCACTGTGCTTGAGACGGTTATCCTAGAAACTGCTACTGCACATACTACAACCGTTCCTCCAACTATATCAATGATCACTCCTCTTCCATAACTGACGACACCATCTCCTGCACCAACAACCATTCCAACTACAACCTCAATTCCTACAATTCTTGATTTTTCTTCCTGTTTGGATTCGATCAAAGAGTTTCTACCTTCGAAACGGAGCTGTCTCAACTCAAATAAGCTGACCATTCTGCACAACTCCTCGAATCTGTCAAATCTCAACTTCCAACAATGGTGGATGACCTTCTGAGTACAAGAATTGGATATGTTACTCGAACAGCTCTCTAGTCATACACTAAGGAATTTGAAAAGAAAGCTCAAGAAAAAAGGAAGTTATACATAGATGTTATTGAGAAATCAGTAAAAGAGATTATCAAAGATGAAGTCAAAAGTCAACTTACTCAGATTTTGCCTAAGGAGATATATGACTTTGCTACTCCTGTGATTCAAAGAACTATTACTAAATCACTTGAGAATGTTGTTTTGTCTAAATCTTCTTCTCAACCGAAATCAACATACGAGACAGCAACATCTCTCACTGAGTTTGAATTGAAGAAGATACTGTTAGACAAGTTAGAGAAAAGTAAATCGTATCGAGCTGCTGAAGTACACAGAAACCTCTACGATGCGCTGGTCAAATCTTATCAGCTCGACAAGGATCTCTTTGACTCGTATGGTAAAGCATACTCTTTAAAGAGAAGCCGTGAAGACAAGGACAAGGATGAAGACCCTCGAGCTGGACCAGACCAAGGGTTAAAGAAAAGGAAAACAAAAAAGGTTGTTGAACCTCCAAGAAGCTCTAAATCAAAAGATTCTCAATCAAGCTCATCCAAAGGCACCAAGTCTCAGTCGAAATCATCTGGCAAGTCTGTATAAGCAGAGGAACCAGTGTTTGAGACTGCAGACACTGAAATGCCACAAGATCAAGGAGATGACATGGGTAACACTAGGATCAACCCAATGTCGAGGCAGCCTCTAAGCATGATTGGTTCAAGAAACCAGAAAGGCCTCCGACTCCTGATCCTGATTGGAATGCTGGAAAACAAATTGATTTCAGACCTCCTTAGACTTGGATCAGCCAAATTGCTAAAGCAGAAAAGCCTCCTCTCACTTTCGACGAGCTGATGAGCACCCTGATCGGCTTCTCAGCATTTGTCATGAATCATCTGAATATTGATAATCTGACACAACAGCATCTTGTTGGACCAACCTTTAATCTGCTCAAAGGGACATGCAAGAGTCGAGTGGAACTTGAATATCATTTTGAAGAATGCTACAAAGCTGTCACTGATCGTGTAGACTAGACTAGACTATTGATTAAAGTTCAAGGTCGTCAAGTAGAACCTGCTGATTACTTTATCAACAACGACCTCGAGTATCTGAAAGGTGGAAGCCTAAGCAGGAAATACACAACTTCTACAACAAAAACCAAGGCTGCTAAGTACGATAAAATTGAAGGGATCAAAGACATGGTTCAAATGTTATAAAGTCCGGTGAAGGTTGCATATGACAAATATGCCCTTTTGGGGAATTTCGCATTGGGGTCCGAAACAACAAAGGTTCTATGGATTCGCAAGACACATGAAGTCCACACCTGATGTATACTCCAGAAAAAGAATCATTGCAGTAACCCATGTCAAAGTTATGAAGAATTATGATTACGGATATTTGGAAGAGATCGAAGTACGAAGAGATGACAACACGCTACACAAGTTAAAGGAAGGCGACTTCCCAAATCCTAATCTGCGTGATATTGAAGACATGCTGCTTCTTTTGGTTCAGAAGAAAATCTTAAACCTTGAAAGGGGTGTCATCTTCGACCTAAATGTGGCATTGCGGATATTAACTAGAAGCATTTCCATTCTTTAGCGGGTGGAAACCTTCAACTGGGAGTCGAAAACTACCAGAAGAAACTTAATATCACCAAGCCTGAGACTTTCAGATCTGACATCTCCAAACGGACACCATACACTGCATACAAAAACCCTTAAGGAATCATCTATCAATATAAGCACAAGAGAAACAGGTTGATGCGCTCGGATGAACTCTACAAGTTCTGTGACGGCACACTCACATATGTTTGAAGGGTTCTTTATGATATTGCTTCCAACTTGGAGATGGATTACTTGCCAAAAAGAACATGGAGTAAACTAGACAGGAAAAGGTCCCGCGTCATGATCAAGGTGATCGATCAGCAACTGTTTGAGAGGAAATTAATGAGGAATTTAGAGAAGTTCGTTGGAGGGAGAGAATACGGAAATGACTTCAGACTGCTCGAATGGACAATATGACTTTGTCATATTGTGTCCTTCTCCATATCAGGTCAAATTCTGGTATATTACAAATTTGTGAATATGTACATATGTAGTGTAACACTAGAATTAGGCATATATATTGTATTTGAGTGCGAATTTTCAAGAATTTCTTAGAAAATTCAAAAACATTCAAATTATCGCACTCAAATACCATATTATTCCCTCATAAATTAAGGGGGAGCATTAAAATGTTCTAATAATTGGCTTGTTAATAATTAGACATTTTTTTTCCTGAAACCATGAATATTTGAATCCATTGATATCCAAAATATCAAGAGATTTGATAATTTTGATAAGGGAAGAAAATGTGATTAAAATATATGGCTAAAGATGTGAATTTAAGGACTCAATTGCAAGTTTCTCCCCTCATGTGCTAAATATTTTCGATTATCGATGCACATGTTGAGGGGGGGCATAACAAATGGTTTTACGGTTGTGAATGATACCAAAAGACCGACAATGTATTTAATTATTTGGAGTTATAAGGTGGTTGGGTATAAGTATTCGTTCCCACGATCCAGCCAGAACCGAAGGGATCTACCCAGGGACATACCACTAGTTAGTGTAGAAGTACATAGGTATGATATAAAAAAGGAGTAAAAGTGAGAATAAGGGAAAAGTGCCGACTGAGATGGAGCTAGTACTGGAACAAACCCAACAAGGTACTAGTTATGAAGTCTCGGTAAGCACTGAAGGTGTTGAAGAATTAAAAAGAAAAGTTAAGATAAAGGGTGAAAAGAAAGAAGCCCTCCGTAAACTTAGGCAGAAACCGGGTCAATACATCTGCTGTCAAGAATCACAAAGATGATTGCTGACATTGAAGACTGACATCATGGACCCAGTGATGCAATGCACAACCCTCCCTAGCCACTCAGAATCTCTCAAAAGATTTTTGTTTCATTTCTCACGGAGGTTACATGCATTTCTATCAACTCTCTCACTCTGAGTTAGTTGGTATTGAAAAGGTGGCGATCTGCTCCAACCTTCGATTACTAAAACCAAATGTGCACTATTGAGTGTAGAGCTAAAGGAGATCATCCATAAATCTCATTAGGACACTTATCTAAAATATGCTTGCTAATTCACACAATGTGAAAAACAAGAAATGTATATCAAGAGTCCTACGCATTATCCTTGTGATTTTGCCAGAACATCCAAGTGATACTTAAGTATTCACAGTGAAGATGAAAATCCTGCTTGAGCCAACATCAAACAAGCTCTTGGTAGATGACTTGTGAGATCCTACAAGGATCGAACTTGTGTCATTGGATATCGATTCGGTCCAGCTTATGAATTGACGAATGAATTTTGAAAAGATTAAAATTGTTGGTGTGTTATAAAAACTGTTTGCATCTTAACACACCGACTGATTTTCTAAATCAATTTTCAATCTTATGTCCATAGGAAGCCTCACAAGGGTATCTGGACATAGGAAAGATGAACACGAATTGACGGCTTAATCTGCAAGATAGTAACTTACCGGTTCACTCTTACCGTGTTGTCTGCTTTGAGACGCTCCGGTAATGAGAACGGCTAGTACAGCTGCGAAACTCTGTCAAGGAGATTCTTCAGAATTCTACCTGATCACAGGCAGTATTTATACTGATCAATGGGGAATCGTGGTTATTGCAACTGTATTCGACGAAGTGACAAAGCCACTTTCGTCCATACTTGTTGATTATCACTAACCCTTTCATGCAGGTAATCCCGATGGTTGCAGCTATTGGATCAAGACAAGTCAAGATTCATAGCCACATGCTCATACTCGATCGACATACATAAAGACATCATGAAAGCTCAAGTACATGTTTTAAAACTTCTGCTACTCTGATACCGCACGTCCTTCTTGAAGCGACGAAGTGTTAAGTTAAAGAATTCAAGAAAGATGTCGTATTCAAGCTTTCAATCTCAAGAAAAGTATGAGCATGTTGGTCCAAAAGTCACAAGTACACAAGAAGGCGATAATGTCTCAAGATGATGATAAGAGATTATGCTTGGTTGATGATCTCAAAGAAGCTTAAGTTCACATACAAGTCAAGCTATATGGAACAAGCTCAAGCCTAAAGTCAAAGATCACTATATCATGTTCACAAGATGAAGTAAAGAAAACAAGTTTGCGAGCACAAGACTGAAGACAAAGTATAGTATGCTAGGTTTAAGTTTTCGTAAAATGGAGTGACCTCCCTTAGAGGGAGATTGTTAGGTTTACGAAAAGTTTCGGTCACTTCTATTATATCGTTAGATAGCTCATATAGTAATATTTAGAACCTTAATAAGGTAAACGGGCCAAAGCCCAAGTAAAGCCCACAAGGCCTCCCATAATCGGCATTGTGAGGTATAAGAATCCCTCTCCACACCTTGAAGAGGGTTGGTTGTTCACTTCACATTTTACTAATCTAATATTCTCTTTTTCCTTTCTCTCTAGAATTGTTCATCCCTCCTTTCTCTCTTTAGTTCTTCATTCATTTGATTGTGAATTTAGATATTCTAGTATTCTACATTTCTCTACTTTGACTATCTGTCTCACTTGGTCAACATTACTTAATTTTGACCAAGCTTGGCTTATTACATGATAAATACTATTTTAAATACTATTTATTACAAGACTAATTCATTATTAATAATTAACACTTTTTAATTCCTTAAAAAAAGTGGTTTGTCATAAGAACTTAATTTGGTGTTACTAGCGATGAAAATTTAATTTCTTGCAAAATGAAAGTGTTTTCATATTAGGTTATCCGTATCCGTTATCTTTACATATAATTACTTGTATTATTATTATTACATAACATTAGGCAGTATTACCTTGGCAAATGTGTAAGCAGTACTCACAAACTTCTTCTCTCCCAAATATAGTTGTGAGTAATGTAATAAGTTTACCATATTGCACCTAATGATACTAGAAATTACAAACTTATTCGAAACTTTAATTAATTGCATAAGGGTAAGACTGTCATTTGGCAAAAAAAGTAAAAGATAAAAGACAGCAATGATTATGTTTTCTTAAACCGTGTGTTTTTTGTCAGGAAACAATTATTTTGGAATGGATGAAGTATTTTTCCCAAAGTGAATTTTAATAAAACAAATTCTTCACGAATCCCAACCAAAAATCAACTAAAAAAATAAAAGTACAAAACGCACCCTCAAACTATGCGAAAAGTTATTAAAACGACCTTGAAATTTTAGCTATTTCCAATTTTTTATATAACAAACATTATTTATCAAAGATGAAGCGTATATCTATCGATTCATTCGTAGAAAATATACTACTGAAAAGATCTTTGAATTCCGAACAAAACGATCTCAATATGGCAATGCTTCTGACATACGTACTATCTTATAAAAAATGTTGAAGTTTAATATATTTTTTTTAAAGAAAAAAGAACTTTCAATAATGACGTAAATAGTCCCATTTTTTACCCACTGTTAAAGCATCCGTCCTTAACGAACAACTCCGTCTAACATAAATTAACGTAAAATTCTGCGCTCCGCAGCGAAGCGCGGGTTAAAAACCTCGTTCGGTACATTTGCATGTGCCTAGGTATATTTTTTTCAGCGTTAGATCTATGAAAAATGAAGGAAACCTAGAAAGTATAAAAAGTGTGACACGCTTCTTCTTTCTTATTTTTGCCAACTACTTTTTTTTGTTATTTATGCTATTAATGAAACGCCTCAAACCAAACTCGAGATTTTTTTTTACTTCTGTTACAAAACATAACACATACTTTTATTTTGAATCATTCCGAAAGTATATTTTATAAGAAAGTAGACTCAAATATCGTTTCAACGATAGGTGGCACGACTATCACGAAGTTACGATTTATTTTATATGATTTTTCTCAAATGACAAAAAACTAGAAAAAAAACAATTTATTTACTGACAGAAGTATATAACCATACGCTAAAATTCCATATTGTCATATGCTGACCATCTATCTTTTATTTAAAATTCTGATGCAACCATATAATCATATAAAGAATTACCATATGACCATTATGTCCATTGCAGAATTTCCTGAAATGAGTATACAACCATATAATAAAATAGCATATGGTTATATGGCTCTTGCATCAACAGTACAAACAAAGCTATATTTTTGCATGTTTCTCTATTCCAAAACCTATACTTTTAAGGCTCGAAAATTGACGAAACTTTTCAGAAAACTTTAAAATAACATATATTTCAATAATATGTGCAAGTTTAGTTTCAACGACCCGCACAAACCTACTTTACAAATTACGGGTGATTTGTCAAACATTATTTTTACCCAATTTTTAATAACATACTTGTACATGACCATCTTTAGCATCTAAAATTCTGAAAATACATTCTATAGACACATATAAACACTTCACAAGACTGTCACTTTAAAGGACGCGTTTAGACTCTTTGGGGGTTAACTTGCTTCGAACACGGCGTTCTACAACAATGTTCATACACATAAGCCAATATACTTCCAAATTCGTGCTCCCGATCCTAGGTCTTTACCAAGACCTAAGTATATTTTATAAGAAAGTAGACTCAAATATCGTTTCAACGATAGGTGGCACGACTATTACGAAGTTACGATTTATTTTATATGATTTTTCTCAAATGACCAAAAACTAGAAAAAAAAAACAATTTATTTACTGACAGAAGTATATAACCATATGCTAAAATTCCATATTGTCATATGCTGACCATCTATCTTTTAAAATTCTGATGCAACCATATAATCATATAAAGAATTACCATATGACCATATATGTCCATTGCAGAATTTCCTGAAATGAGTATACAACCATATAATAAAATAGCATATGGTTATATGGCTCTTGCATCAACAGTACAAACAAAGCTATATTTTTGCATGTTCTCTATTCAAAACCAATACTTTTAGCTCTAAAATTGACGAAACTTTTTTCAGAAACCTTAAAATACACAATAATTCAATAATAGTGATGCAGATTAGTTTCAACGACCCGCACAAACCTACTTCACAAATTACGGGTGATTTGTCAAACATTATTTACCTTACTTTTTTTTTTTTGAACGGCAATTTGTGGCTACATGGCCCCTAGCCCAGAAGTCGTAGCGAGCCCACACAACCAGGTTGGGTCTAGCCCAGAAGGCAATGGCACCCTTCCCTTTACACACGCGGGAGGAAACCCCTATCGCCCTAGACAAGACTCGAACATGAGACCTTGCCTAGGAGGGTAAAACCTCCATACCATTGGACCAAGACCTTACTTTCTTCGCATAAATACCTACAAAAACGGTCAATAAGTAATCCGTAAGCTTTCGCTTAGTAAGTAATTGGTAATAACAGTGTTGCAAAAAAGGCCTACAGGGCCGAATAATCACCGCCTACACGCTACTGGGCCACCAACCTTTGTGATTTTTGTAAATCGGTCAGCCATGGTTAACGGCGATCAACGACGGTTAATGATGGTCAAACTTTCCGAAAACCTACAAATCTTGCAAGAAATATCTACAACTCGCCGTACAGTAGTTTTAATCAATTACAATAGTTGTTTATATCTATTACAAGTTGTTTTTTTTAAGAAATCTTGCCGGAAGTACCCAAAACTCGTCGAAAATACCAAAAACTTGCCAGAAATACCAACCTGATTAATCACCGATTAATCCCGCCTAAACCGATTACAAGCTGCAAGAGGGTTGGCCGTCCGACTACCGATTCACGATTTTTGCAACCTTGGGTAATAATAAGTTATCATATATACCATATTCATAAGCATTACATACACAACATAACTATTATACCCTTCACATAGTCAGTTTCATTCAAAGCACCTTAAACACATTCAACATATCAACAATCATGCATTGGTTAGTCATATAACTAGCCCAATTCCAAACTCTTTATCCAAGCCTCTTAGTCCATACATCTTAAACACTTAACAAGTTAATATACATAACACCAATGATCATTCTATATCAACGCATATGTATAAACCATGTTTACTCTTACCTTAGTTCCTAGCTAATTTACCAATAAACCAACATCAACATCCATACTTGAATTCTAAATCATCACAAATCATAAACACTTTAATAAGGAGTTTCAAGTTACCCAAGACAAAACCGCACTGAATATTAACACATGAACAAATGACAACCCCCCCCCCCCCCCCCCCCCCCAAATCACCTAATTAAATCACTACCCATCAAATGAACATAACCCATAATCACTATAACAACATATCTTTACTTTAAATCATCTTTTACCCAAAAACCCCCCAAATTAACTTATGAACCCTAACTTTAAATTATCACAAAATATTAAGAGTTACTTACTTGAATAGGATCATTTGAATTGAGACCTTAACATCATAAATTTATCATCGATATTTTCATGGTTTCTCTCCTCTTTTCTTCTTGGCTCACACACAAACACCACCTAATACTAGAATGTTGTGGAGTTTCTGAGAAGTATTTAGTTAAAGGTGGTTGTAAGTTTGGCAGTTGGCATACTTACCCCCTCAAGTCTCATTTCATCATACTTGAGTCATATAATACTTTCTAAAACCATATAAATTATACATAACCAATACTTAACTCTAGGTTTGACTATTTTGTTGACTTTCTATTTCAAACATATTGAGTAACCCAATGTTTTGAAAACCGGGTCAATAATCGACCCGGTCGAGTTACCGGGTTACCGGTTCAACCGGTTGGCCAGCCGGGTCAACCCGGTTTTCAAAAAAAATAAAAAAATAATAATATTTGCAATAATACAAAAAATTATATATATAAATTATGAATATACCTTATATTTAGCCTAAAAACGATTTACTACCAAATATAACATGTAACAAATAAAATTACGTTGCAAATATATATAAAAAACTTATTTTATTTATAAAAAACATGAAAAAATAAAAACCCGGCCGGGTCAAACCGGGTCTCGAGAACCGGGTTGACCCGGGTCACCTTAAACCCGGCGGGTCAAACCGGGTTTCGAAAATATAAAACCCGGTTTAATTTAACCCGTTTTTTCGACCGGACCCGGTTCCACCGGTTGACCCGGCCGGGTCGAACCGGGTTTCAAAACATTGGAGTAACCAATTCTTAACATATAAAAGTTTTAGTCAAACTATTACAAAACACTTAAATAATATTATATTTAAAAACCGGTTTCGTACTCTTTTTTTATCATTACTTTATTACATTTGATATATAATTTTTTTCAGCAAATTTAAACTTCAATATACAATTTTTTTAAATATTAAAATTAATTTCTTATTTGATGTTTCCAAACGTATGATTGATGCAATTTATATTTGATAATCAGCGTCAACTATTTTTGTTGATGAATAAAACATATGATGAACAACTCCTTTTACTGATGAACAACGCAAACAATTGTTTTATTGATGTATGATTTTTTGTTGTACAATTTTTTGTTGATGTACACTTTTTTTATCGATGAACAATCATTTTTATTGATGAACAACACTTACGTTGAATTGAACAATTTTTTTTATTGATGAACTGAAATTGAAACACAGCTTATCAATTTATTCACTAGAAATCGAATTGGAAAAAAAAACCCGCTTTAATAAAACAAAAATTTGTAAGATTTAAACGAAGTCCCCTTGAATGAAACGATTTTCGGTTTCACGTGATATTTTATTAGTGAAACTTTAAATTATCTTCTAAAATAAGTAAAATGTATCTCACATTGAAGCGACTAAAAAAAAGACGACCGAGTTTCACCTGCCATTGCTTTGTGGCTTTTATGCTTGAAACGTTGAAGCAATATTGAATTGCTGAATTAAATATGTGTAGGTGGCATACATATATGCTTCGAGGTGCTTTCCTGCTCTTTACTACCTTTTTTAATAGAAAGTCCGTATATTTTGTTAGATTGAAATCTTTTAAAGTTCATATGAATTTTATCGGTAAAGTTTTTTTACAAAACTAAAGTAAATTGGGTTCTTCAGTAGGCCTTACTGTCTTGAGAGAACTTTACCGGTAAAGTTCATATAAACTTTAGATGATCTCAATCTTATTTTATTAGCTGGTTAAACGGACTAGGTTGTGGCAAAAAAGGCTTAGATGAAGAAGACGATGATGATTGTCGATGGTGGCAATAACATGAAGATAGGTCATAGGAGGCATTAAACAAGAAAATTTTAAATGAATGTTTGAACAAAACAGAAGCACGGTGGTATGATATCATGGCAATACTAGTGTGGTTTCCTGGTTTTCTCATCTCCAACAGGCTATGCATAACGTTTTCATAGAAGAGAAAGCTATATGGGTGAATATTGATGGCGTTCCATTAAAGGTGTGGACCAAGAACACTTTTAATAGAATCGCATCTAAATGGGGAGAACTTATTTACGATGATGATCAGGAGGAAATGAGCTTTCATAATAAAAGAATATGTGTTTTAACAAAGCATAAAGAATCAATATCCGAATCTTTCAAAATTATAGTGCAAGGTAAGGTTTTCTGGGTACGTGCTAAAGAAGAATGTGGATGGACGCCTGACTTTGTGGAGGAAGAAGAGAATGAAAGTGAGTATGACGAGATGGTTAGCAATGAAGGAGATCATGAAGAAAATGGTAATAATCCCAATTCAGTGGTCAATGATTCTGATATTGATGAGGTTCCGGACACCATCTTTGAGAATTCCAAGTCCCAAAATCTTTCTGAAGCTGGGTGCAACGTGGAACAGAAACATCCTCAATCAGAAGATCCGTTTAATTTATATGACTTACTAAATAAGAAAAACAATAAATCTAATGGTGGCTCGAGTTCTGATAGTAATTTGAAATACCCGCCAGGATTTACCCCTTCAGTTGCGGATGAAGATAAAAGAGAGGACTTGTATGTTTCAGGAGATGAAAATGAGATTCGTTTAAAGTACGTTCAAGTGGAAGTAATTTCTCCTGTTTGAGAAGAGAACGGAACAAACAGATATAATGGTTGGAATAATGACATTCATAAACCGGTATATTCAGGAGGATCAATCTTACAAGTTATGGAGGATATGGTGAAGGTTGGAAAAACAATAGGTTACAATATGGAGGGTTGTATCAATAACATTAAAGAGATTATCAAATCCCAAGGAGTGAACGACGGTTATCGATGAATTTTATGTCTCTTAACATTCAAGGTCTTGCCCAAAAGACTAAAAAAGATTGGGTCAAGGAGTTATGCGTTAGACACAAGGTGAATTTTTTGTCTTTACAAGAAACCAAATTGGAATCGTTGGAGTTTTTTAATATTAGGAGATGTTGGGGTAACTTTAACTTCGACTACGTTTATAGTTCCTCAGTAGGATATTCAGGCGGTATTCTTTGTGTTTGGGACCCGAAAATGTTTCATAAAGATAATGCTACGGTTTCTGATTATTTTGTCATGGTTAGAGGTAAATGGATCCCAAATGGTAGAATGATTCTTATTATATCTATCTATGCTCCCCAAGAATTAAGCGAAAAAAAGATGTTATGGGATTATTTGACCATGGTGATTGGCAATTGGCAAGGTGATGTAGTTATCATGGGCGATTTTAATGAAGTTC
>BQNB010028216.1:0-16281 GCA_026074375.1 Tanacetum coccineum | reverse complement strand
AATTTATTTATTGTTTATAGGCTACAATCAAATTAATCAATTTTCACACATAAATATTTACACTAAAAAAAGTTGTTATACAATAAATTAGTATAATAAATAATCAAGAAGTGTACAATTATTTGAGAATTTAGTCAAAAGTATTCGTATATATTATACACGGTTCGGTTTGATTAACTGCGGATAGATAAAACTAAAAACCGAAACCGAATTATAATAAGCATGTTTTTTCGGTTTTGAGTTATTTCGATTCGACTCAGTTTTTCGGTTTTTTTTATCACCACTACTTTTATGAGTATGTTTTAACCGTTATACTTTTACATTTTTTAACCACCATACCCTACGCTAAAATCGAACAGTAATTGGTTGTTGTATCTAATAAAATATAGAGTTATGATATATAAGTTTACCAAAGAGACCTAATAATAGACATACATTATTCATCTTTTAACAAATATAATATATATTTTTTCTTTCATCATTTCTCACCAATCAATTATTCAAATACGACAATCATATCTTTAGGTCTAATTTTAAACATATGTTTTAAGGATACAAATCATTTTTATACAAACATCAAACAAAATTAGAAATTTCAAAATTTGTGTTTTAATAGTAGAAAAATATATATTATTGTATTATTATTCCATTGTTGTTATTCTACATGATTGGTTGTAAATTGTGACATAAGTGGTGTTTTCATGTTTACTCATATGTTAGTTGAAGTTGTGATATAACGAGTTTTGAAATCCGCGCTTTGTGGTGGGCGGTTTGTTAGTTGTTGGTATTGTCGTTATTGTGATATTTTTGTTTAAGTTCGCGGAGATAAAATATATGTTTGGTGTATTTTCTTAAACTGAAATTATGTGATTCCGGATCAAGTTGTGTTAGTGGACCCAGTTCACATAAGTGGTTAGTAACCGGATCAGTCCACACATATAAGTCCAACGTTATGCCCAAAAGCAAAGCCCAAAAGCGTCTAGTGATTGAAATGTATATATAACAAGCAAAAGAACCCGATGCGTTATGGCGGGGCTAATTTTTAATATATTTTTTTTTTGTATGATTCGGGGAAAAAAAAATTGCGTTGGGACGGGCTAATTTTTTCCCGAATATTATTTTTTTTTTTTGACGGTTTTGTAAATTTTTTTACGGGATTTTTTGTGTAAGAAATTCATAAATAGTTAAAAGGTGAAGGTCCGTTTTGTATTTCTTTTACTTTGGGCCAGATTTTAGGCAATTTTTGGGTTTTTTTTTTGGCTAATTTTTTCCCGGATATTTTCTTTTTTTGTACGATTCGGGAAAAAAAAAATTGCGTTGGGACGGGTTAATTTTTTCCTGAATATTTTCTTTTTTTGGGACGATTCGATATCTTTTTTTTTGGGCCGATGAATGTAAAAAAGTTGTGAACAATAAAAACTTGACGTGTTTTTTTTGTTAATTTTTTTACGGGATTTTTTGTGTAAGAAAATCGGAAATAGTTAAAAGTTGAGGGAACGTTTTGTATTTTTTTACTTTGGGCCAGATTTCAGGCTAATTTTGGGCTAGGTTTTTTTTTACTTTGGGCCAGATTTTGGGCCACATTTTATGCGAATTTTAGGCTAGTTTGTCGACAAATGTGTATATTAGTAATAATTTTTTTTATATGGTTTATGTGTTGGCCCTCATGTTTAAAGTGTTGTTTTTTTTGTTATATGAGTTTTTTTAATATAATGGGTTATACGTTTGTGACCATATCGATTATTTTAAAGTGAGGATAGAAATTATTTATAAAGAAAAAGAAAAGAAAAAAAATGGTCATCTTAGAGCATCTCCAATGCATTAGTTTTTATAAGACTTTTCACTATTTGGAAAAGTTATTAGAAGATTTGAACCATTGGAGCAACCACTTTGCAAAAGACTTTTTGATGAAAGACTTGTTACCTATCAAGCGTTTTATAAAAAAGCAACAAGTCATTTTCATTAAATGCATGCTTGTTAAGTTTAAATAAAATGTTTGTGAAAAGCTTTTGTGCATTGCGGAAGATTTGTGTCGATGACTTTTGAAAAGCTAACATTTATTGAATCTTTAATGTGAAACAAAGAAAAAGTCTTTAGAAGGTTGAAGCATTGTGGATGCTCTTATCGAGTTTAAATTGAAATGAAAAGAAAGAAAAAAAAAATTATCTGTACTTGAGTTTGGCAGAAATTTATTGCCAAAAATGTTACTCCATCCGTCTCACATTAAGTGTCCATAACATAAAATCATAAAGTTTTATGTGCAATAAATTGTTACAACTCTTAGTTATTCAAATGACAATTATACCCTTAATAAATATACTTTAAAAACTTTTAAAAAAAAAAACTTAATGGGCTATATATTCAAAGGGCAAAACTAGAAATTTAGTTATCAAGATTCCTTCATTTATTGTATTGGACACTTAATTTGAGACAATCAAAGATATCATTGTGAACACTTAATATGAGACGGAGAGAGTAATAAGTTTTCTGTCATTTTCATACTTTATTTCTTTTTTGATAAAAAACAGTAAAAACACATAATGGATGGTGAATGACGATGGAAAAATGAAGTTAGATATGGTTAACTAATTTTAAATTGTTGATATTGACATAATCGGTTGTTTAATATTGGATTATTGATGCAAGTTGCAACTTTTTCTATTCTTGTGATTATCGACATACAAAAGAGACCCAGTGTGCCTAATACTACGGCTATTAATTGCCTAACGATCAACATTAAGCTTAAAATAATAAATGGTTTACCCATTTTTAATTTTCTTCTTATCTTCTTTATTTGATTAACTTTCCCTATCATCATTAGGTTTTTGCTTTTTGTCATTTGTTACGGTGTCGTTTGTTTGGCGAATATAGCGGTAGTAAGTAAGTAGTAGCAAGAAGTTGTTTGTTTTGATAAAGAGTATTACTACTATAACATAGTTATAGAGTCATAATTAGTAAGTGAAAACATTAATTGCTTTTAAATATTACTATAAATAGCTTTCTGATTTAAAGCGTTTAAAAAGTAGAAATATTAGTTATACTTGGTAATTATTACTTTTTAAATCAATCCCAAATTGACTCCATTTTCGTTTTCTTTTCTCCTCGCCTCCATTAAACAAGATCTCCCTTCAATCCAAAGAACTCATCTCATCTGTTTATCATGGGTAAAACCGTCCCATTATTTTATATATTTTTAACACGAAATTTTTATTAACTATCAAAAGCTAAAAAGATTACATTGATGCCAATAGAAACTAAAGGATAGATTGAATCCAACTACCCAACTAAATTAAACTAGGATTAAAGAAAGGATTGAGACACAATATAGTCTCATAAAACCGCCTTCTTATGAGGGGGAATGTCAAGACTCCACCAACGAGCCAATGAAGCCCACAAATCCTTAGCCATCTCGCAAGAGAAAAAAATTTGATTAACGGTTTCAACATCATCACCACAAATAGGGCACAAAGTCGAATCGACGTCAATGCCTTTCCTGTCCAAATTCACCCTGGTGGGAAGTTTATTAAGAACCAATCTCCACAAGAATATGTTAACTTTGATGGGAACACAACGATTCCAGTGAGTAGCAATGGAATCCACGTCCAAAGTGTTAGCGTCAATCAAGGTGCGGACAGAAGCAACCGTAATACCAGTAGAGGTGTTAAGCGACCACTCCCAGGTATCCTTTTTATCAGAAAGGACAACATCCCCAATATGAGAAAGCAAAGCATTAAATTGAGAGGACTCTTCTCCTCCCCTAGGGAGACGTCTGAGAATAGAAGACCAGTCACGAATATTTAATCGATGCGAAACCGTACTCCCTTTGTCATAATCAAGCATAAATATCCGCGGGTAAAGAGATTTGAGAGGAATGATTCCCCTCTACGTATCGTTTCAAAAACTAGTAAGAGCACCATTTCCAATTTTCCTGGTACACAAATCCATGAGGTCTATACCATTCTGTTTAAGACGTTTAACCGAAGACAAAATAGCACCCCAAGTACTATGAGAAAAAACATGATCGTCATTGATACCACCATTGATCCCATATAAACTTTTAATGACTTTTTCCCAAAGATCATTAGAATGACAACGAAATCTCGACATCCATTTGAAAAGAAGCCATAGATTTAGCGCATAAATACTTCCGACACCTAAACCTCCCAAATTCTTGCTCGCCAAACATTTTTCCCATTTAACCCATGTTATCTTCTTCTCATTCTCATCACCACCAATAAAAAAATTTGTTTCGCATCATCTCCAACTTCTTTTGAATAGTCATAGGCATCATATACAAAGACATATAATAAGTAGGAAGATTACCTAGCACCGACTTAATCAACGAAAACGTAAGAAATCGGACGAAAACGTAAAAAACCGGACGTAAACGTAAGAAAACGGACGAAAACTTAACAAAACGGACGAAAACGTAAAAAAACGTATGCAAACGTAAAAAAATGACGAAAACGTAAGAAATCGGACGAAAACGTAAGAAATCGGACAAAAACATAAAAAACGGACGAAAGCGTAAAAAAGGACGAAAACGTAAAAAAACGGACGAAAACGTAAAAAATAGACGAAAACGTAAAAAACGGACGAAAACGTAAAAAATCGGTCGAAAACGTAAAAAACGTAAAAAAACTGACGAAAACGTAAAAAAGGTAAAAAACGGACGAAGATGTAAGAAATCGGACGAAAACGTAAGAAATTTGACGAAAACGTAAAAAACGGATGAAAACGTAAAAAAAGGGCCGAAAACGTAAAAAGACGAACGAAAACGTAAAAAAACGGACGACAACGTAAAAAAGCCGACGAAAACGTATAAAGCGTTCAGAAATGTATGAAAACACCATAATTTAGTAGGTCGACCCAACCCAAACCGTTTGACCCATGACCCGTTAGACCCATTTTTAAAACATGATATGTTTGACCCATTGATCCATTGGACCCATAACCTATTTGACCCATGACCCATATCAACCCAACCCAAACCATTTGCCACCTCTACTAATTTATGTCTAAAAAGGATGTGTAAACGTTTTATTAGTTTGTGAAGAAGTGGATACATGTAATGTTACCAATAAAAGAATGCTACCTAAGATTAAACATATATTAAACACACGAGTTAAGCTTACTAATCAGTGTCGACAATTAAGGCCAACAAAAATTATTGATTTTTTTTCATTGCTTTACCATTGTCAGAATATAGTACATATAGTGGTCACGAGAGTTTATTACAAGTTTGCCACATTTGAAAATATATCATTTTCGTTAAACTTAAAGTTGTCACTTTTCTTTTGTTTTCACGAGTATGATCTTTTATTCACCCAGCATCTTTTTTTTCCTTTTTGTTTCTATAGCAATTTTTGGCAAAACATCATATCGTGCCCAGGGGCGGAGTCAGGATTTTTAGTTAGGGGAGGCTGACAATGCTTAATGCAGAAAGTCATAATGATAAGGGGGCTCAATGTAAAAAACTAATAGAAAAGCAACTTGCAATATAGATAATTAATGAATAAAATAGGTTAATTTGGGGTGGCTCAACACCCACTAGTCCCCCTACTAGCTCCGCCCCTGATCGTGCCATCTTCACTTGGTTAAAGTTGAACAAAATTTATATATTGCTCAACTATGAAACAAAATACACATGTAAATCCATATAACGCTAAACAAAGTGCACTTGCAAATCAAGTAGTTGGTTAACTTTAGGGTTGAAAAAGCGACGAAGTTACGAATGTTGACGGATTTCGTTTCATGATAATACACATGTAAATCCATATAACGCTAAACGAAGTTACGAAGTTACTAGTGATATCTTTTGAAACTGACAAACAGGTTTAGCTTGCGTTTTGGGGCCTTGATTTTGACTAACTAAGAGAGCTGGGTGAGCTAAGCCCAATAACATGTTATTGGTACGTTACTTTCGTGCCACCTCACCCCCTCTTAATAACACACTAATAACTAAAACTTCATCCTCAACAAAAATACCAATAACACTTATTGAGTCTCACAAAAACCTCACAAAAAATACCCCACTCACTCACAATACAAAACAAATATATAAAGAAAAACCAATGGCTCAATGTGATTACAATGGCATCGGGACGAATGGCATGAAGAAGCGGTGTGGTATGGCGCCAGTGGCGACGTCATTGATGCCGAAAATAATACCAATAATGTGCCTATGACACCCCTTACCCATCTCTCTAACTAGAGTATGAATCTACGGAAAAATGGATATGTAGTAAATAATGATTCATCCTTTATTATTATAACAACAACATGTGAACATTGGCGAGTTAGGGGTACTTACTAAATTAAGTGATTTTATGTAACACCCACAAATTGGGTCGCAGCGGAATAAGGGTCCGGGGCGTGTTACTTCATAGATCAATAACACAAAATGTATATAGAACGAAACGATATTATAAAGTCGTTTTAAAATACTGATAATTGGTTTTATCAAATTATTTGTTACTTAAGCCGATGTTTCACATTGTACACTTGTTCAAAATACATGATTTCTAGCCCATTAACAGTTTATACAAAAGTAATGCTGAACAAATCTTTAATGCATGATATCCAATTCAAAACCACCAATTGTATCCCTTGCACATCCTGCTTACTGATCCCATGAAAATACTTTGCTTTAAAACGTCAACTTTTAATGTTGGTGAATTCGTGAATTCATAGGGTTTGATAAAATCATATATTTGTAGGACCAACAGATTTTTTTCCCAAGTGATGATATGCAATAAATGCAGACATTTATAAATGTAATTTACTTTGCCCTAAGCTCATGACATTGAAGCTCGACTTAATATGTATACCATATAGATGGTATTGCCGTGATGATGTTCTAACCGAACAACCTTGTTCGACATGGTATCCGTTCGTTTAGCCAAGAGTGATTAGAAATCCACACCGAAAGGGGATGTCAATCCCAAAGCAGTTCTATTAATAACATTGTGCTCACAATACGGTAAACTGACAATTCTTGATATGAGCCAAATTGGTTATCGCTACTTAGGCAACACGATTAAATCATACTATGAACTTCACAACTTGTGTCAGAAGTTATAATAACTTTGATTGTTTTCACCCCAAAAAACTGTAATATAAATCAATGTTAAAACGTTAGCTATCCGGGCTAGTGATAATCACCTTGACAGTGAGCGAATAAAAAGTAATATCACAGATAATGGCGTCAGGTAAACGTCTGATGCAATACTTTTTAATAAATTAAGGACGTATATAAAGTACTAATCACATTGTATAATACTACCATGCATAATTCTATATTGCTAATCACCATATTATTGTTTAGGAGTAAGTCGCTGGTTTATTAAAGTTAAAACGGTTATACATTTACCGTTGTTGTAAATGGCGTTCTTCGCGTTTTTAGCCCTGATTTTGACATTTTTATGCCCAACGCTTCTTGGTATTAGCGGACAGTGTTAATCATAATTTGACATTTTCATATTTTGATCCTCTGATGAAACAGTAACCTTTTTAACTGTTCAACACACATACCAAACCAGTGATAAAGTTATTTTTCATCAGTTTTTAGTTATCGTTTAAAACCCGTATATGTGTATTTTATTCGTTATAGCTGCGTTTTTAGCTGATCTCTTTCGATAACACATGTTATAAGTCAATTGAAAGTTCTATTAATTAGAGGTTTACAAAAATAAATGTATTCTGCTCCATGATAGTAAAACTTTATAAGAATTGTTTTATAAAGTATTAATTGTCGTCATAAACTCGCGAAATTATAACTCTTTCGTTAATTATTGGATAATATTCGTTTCTTTATCAATTTAGAATCTAAAAGTATGGTGTAATTTGTTAAAAATACTAAACTTGCTGTTGTGATATAATTTTTCTAAATTGTGTTTATAAAAATTATTTTATAATTAGTTTATTTATAGCTTTTTATAACTTGTTTTTACGTTAACTTTTTCCGTTTATTTTATGCGGTTTTAAGTTTCTTAGCTTTTGGGAATCGTTAAGAGTGTACTATTTTATTAAAATCATAACGTGGATATGTTATTGTTGATTTGGGCAGAAAGTTTTTGAATGGGCTTTGTTAAGTCCATAAACTATCTTTATTTTGTATACTTTCACACTTTTGTATTTTCCACACATATCTTTATATACCATATAATGTTATATATCATACATATATTAGTAGCTCCATTGTCCATATATTGTCTTTTGTCTAAGTTACAAATGTACTAGTCAATAAACATCTCATGTAAAAACATAAACTTGGATCTTAAGTACCCTTTTAACTACAAGTTCTATTGGACTTTTTATCATTAACAAGTGTGTACAAGATTTATACTTTCAATATAACTTTATTCTTAGTGATCATATAAACTTCATAAAAGTCCATATTTAAAACAAAGATTAACATGGCATTTGCATTTTTTTACTTGTAACCATATTAAGTTAACTTTATAAATCCTAATTTGTATTCATCATTTTTTACACCAAAACAACCATGGGTACATCCTTTTTACATCCAATTTTAAATTTGAATCTCAATAAAAATCATAACATGTTGCTTAAAACGTCGATAACGATTCATAATACAAGTGTAAAAATCATTTTTAAATGTTAAAAGTCCTACATGGGGACTTTGCTATAACGACTAAACATATGCATAAAAACTTCATTGTAATGAAATGGATATAGGTGCTAGTTAACCCTTAATGATGATTGATGATGTTGAGGAAATAAAGTAATAACCCCTTGATTCGACTTAAAACCAAAGCTAGAAACCCTAGAAACCCTAGTTTTCCATAATAAAACTAGCTTTACTTTCTTGCTTCCCACACTAGTAATGTTAAAAAATGCTTCAATTATTTGAGGTATTTTGATACAAAGTAGGATTGCTTGTATATGTGGTAGAATAAATTGGGTTGCGATTTATTAATAAGGGGTGTTTCAAAGCCTGTGTCCTTATGCCTCCACACTAATAGTAGAGAGGAAAGGAAGAGTTTTAGATTTTTGTCTAAGTGTTTATGTGTTGTATGTGTCTTTACTCAGGATTTTGTATTATGTGAGTTTGTTGGTATAAAACGAATGCTATAGTGGTCTTAGAGTCATAAAGTGGGTTTTGGGAACGTTGGTATTGGTCAAGTAAACAAGGGTTAAATGGCTTAGGATTTAATGGTTTGTAGTGAAGTACAAAGATTCTAACTTGTTAAGATTTTTCTCATATTTTAGTTTAAACTCCAACCAACTCCGGCATAATGTATGATTTATTTTTGTAATTTTTTATGTAATTGTGTATAAAAATTGTGTATTTGTTGAATTGTACGAAAAGTTTTGGGGGGTGGTTCCTCGGGATGCCTAAAGCATTTTATCGCGAAAACGTATAAACTTTACGTATTCCCGATAAAAATTAATGAACAAAGACCATAAATCTTTTCTCAAATAATTATTTATATACTCGGATTGAATTGTAAACGCTTAATTGTTTGATGCCGTTTACATTGCTCGCTTAATTTTTATGCTTAAGCGATTTAATTAACGTTTATGATTTATGGCAAACGGTACCAATTGACAAAAAGATAAATAGTAGATTTATGAAGTCGTCAATGACTTAAAAAACACGAGGTGTTATATTTTATATTAATGGGTTTGGGGTTTTCACTAGAGCACGGTTCGGTTTGGGTCGGTTTTGGCTAAACCGAAACCGAAACCGGAAATATTCGGTTTTTTTAACAAACCAGATAACGAAAACACGCTCGGTTGATTTGTGCGCGTTCTATTTTTTCGGTTTCTTAGTTTTTGCGGTTCGTTGATTTGGTTTTTCGGCTTTTCAAACGTTTATTAATTTTCGGGTTGTTACTAAATTTAATGATAAACTTGTTTTCAAGGTAGGATAAATGGTTATTTTTAAAAAAAAATTGTTTTGTCAATATGAGCCTAATTATGTTATACACACAAAAATTTTACAATATACTCATATAAATAGAAGACACACAAAATGCTGTGTGAAAACTATTTCATAGTTGTTCTCATTGTCTTTCTAACGACAATATTGTCTAGTCAACAACACGTACACGACAAAAACATAGATATAACATTAAGATAATATTATTTATTAATAATTTATCCATTTACTTGAATTTAACAATTTAAAATTTTTAGTTTATCATTTATTTGATTTATATATATGTTAATTCTTATATTATTATAAAGACTGTTTTTGGCTTCGGTATCGTTCGGTTTTTACTGGTTCGTTTTGCACAAAAAAACCGAGAAACCGAACTAATAATTTTCGGTTTTGAAAAATTAAAAACGAACCTTCGGTTCTAAGTTTCGGTCTATTTTTTCAGTTTATCGGTTCAAGGTTATCTGGTTTTTCGTTTCTTTCTGACTCATCCCCTAATGGGTTTTATATAAGCTTTTTATAAAGGATTTGAGAAGTTTAATATTGTCACACGCAATTAAGAACTATCAGATCGAGCTCACTTTTTTTCCTTCTAAAAAGAAAATAAACACCTTTTTAGTCCCACATTCGAAGAAAGGCAAAGAATAAAGTCAATAATAAAATATTGTTAGTTACCTTTGTTGTTACTTCGGTTGATGTTCTAATGTTAATATTTGGCTATACTTTATTTTTATTTGAACGGACAATTATTACGCGACACAATAGGCAAGGAGCTATGATTACAAGCTATTAAAAGATTGCGATTTCTTATAGCCATTCGTCTACCTGAATGAAACTTTTGCTTCTATAACCTTAAACCAATTATCGAACTTGAATTTACTATCATCAAATATAATCGACTTCAATGAGGCTTTTGATTCGAAAAATGTCTGATTACGACGTACTCATATGTACTCACCTTACCACATAAAACACGCCTTTTGAGCATCAACTTTAACTTAGCGGAAGGAAAGTCTCAAATGAACCCAAACAATCCAAACCACTCCTCTACGTAATTAAACGCAAAATATCAATGTTCCCCATGAAGAAACTATTTGCGCGCATTCTGTCTGGTAACGATATCATTTACAAGAACAGATGGTAGCTGAGTTTCTAACCTCGCTTTCACAAATACGACACACAGGGACCAATGTCAATTACCTCGTCGAGAGAGATTGAACCGATCCGAAGAGCTTCCATCTTAAACTTTCCAGGCGAGATTGTTCAACCATTGATAGGCACATATTGAACCATCGAGTCTTAGAGCTACATTCGGCAAGAATTGGTCATCGCAATCACCTTTCTTAATATGAGGCTACGATATAAGAAATCCCCGGATCTTCACATAAGTCCCAGTTCTATCTATCCGAACAATAGGCAAAAGACCAACCTCCCTAATCATATTGCAAGATGTCCAACTGCGCTATCGTTCGCACCCGCTTACCTTGCGACGAAAAGATGGTTTACAAGCTCACGAATCTTTAAACTTCAAGCTTACAGACACTTTCTTACACATCTCTAAAGCGTATAAACGAGGGAAAACATCTTTTAAAACACCACCATTGATCCATTTATCCTCCCAAAATGAAGTAGACTCTCCATTACCCAGTTTCAGTCTCACATAATTCATAACATTTACTCCTTTTGCTTGCAAAACACTGACCTCTTTTACAATGTTTAACCAACATGAATAAGATCGAGACGAAATATTCTGACCCACCTTCCTTTATTCGCCATGTATAGCCTTCACCATATTCCTTACTTTTATTTTTCAACAAATCATTTTGCTACATTTTATTATTTTATGAAAAAAAATAATGAAATTTATATGGTTGTGATTATAACATTTCTCTTTAAACTATAGAGTAAAATGTGAGTTTTAAAATTTGTTACGATTAAGGTGAATTTCCTCGAGATGTAAGATGAGGTTTGACACCTCGATTGGCAGTGGAGAGTTTCGAAGGTTTTGTTTTATTGTTATTTTTGTACTTATCTACGTTATATTTTTTTTTGAACGGCAACTATTATTAGAAAAAAACTAGCAAGAAGCTAGCACAAACTTACAAGGAAATTTAACAGCTCGGTTGGTAGTGGAGAAAGTCTCGAACGAGACCCCTAGTCCACAAAGAAACCAATGATATTTGTCGGTATCATCAACCTCTTGTCCGATGGTAGATAGTTGGTCGCATATTGATTTGAATTTTCGACCATATTCAGAGAGCGTAAATTGTTGAATTACCATTTCGTCGTTGCCTTAAAGAGTCACGAAGATTTTGCATATGCTCGATCGAGTTATGGCTATAAGTGGTCTCGAGTGCACACAAGACCTCACAAGCCGTTTTATAAGGCCGATACCATGTAACCAGAGAAAAGTGTTGAGAAGTTTGAGATTGGTACGGGAATGATGACATTTATGGACGATACATTTGAGATTGTTGTTAGTATATTTGATTTTAGTGGTGTTGTTATAAGGAGGAGAAAATGGATTAGTTACATACATCCACATTAAGTGTCCACTTGACTTTTTCAAAGTCTTTTTTCTTCAACTTTGACCTTAATGATTTCTTCTTATGTTATATGATACTTGATGCAAGATATATGAATGGATAGAGTTTTGAATATATTTTTCGTTGGTAGAATTTTCGTTCAATATTATATAACACAAACAAAAATATTTATGGTAAAAGTTGAGGAAAAAAGACTTAAAAGATTCCATTGTGGACACTGGAGAGAGTAATATTTTTTCATTGTGTTGTAACGTCTTGACGTCTCATTAAAAATTTATTTTTTCCCATCATGAGATTATCATCCTTAGCTAGTCTATTCAACTGTTGAATCGCATTGTCCATAATAACATGAATTTAAGATTCTTTTGAAGCTGACAAACAAGTTTAGCTTGGGTTTTGAGACCCTGGTGAATATGTCGCAAATAATGATTCATCCTTTTATTATTGTAACAGCAACATGTGAACATTGTGTGACTTAGTCCCACATCGAAGAAAAACAAAGAAAAATATTAACTTAAAAACATCTTGAGAGTGTTTTGTTTGTTATTTTTGTATTTATTTAAATTAAAGGTTTTGTTAGTTATTTTTGTATTTATTTAAATTAAAGGTTTGTTACATTCACATAATTTTTTTTGTATTTATTTAAATTAAACAAGCAGGATTACTCGCGCGTTGCTGCGGGACGTTAATTTTTCGCGCGTTGTTGTAGGGCATTAATTTATTTATTTTTATTTTTATTTTTTGTGGGTTTATTATTTCGGTCTCATGTTTAATAGTTTTTTTTTTTTCTTATATGGGCTTATGTGTTGGGCCTCATGTTTAAAGGTTTTTTTTTGCTATATGGGTTTAAATTTTTTTATTATAATTTTATGGGATTACGTGTGCCTTAAATGACAATCGCGCGTTACTGCAAGACATTTATGTCCTGCGCGTTGTTGCGGGGCGTTAAAATTTTATGTTATTTTATTTCTTTTTTTTCTTTTTTTAGTGTGAATTTATTTTTTCGGTCTCATGTTTAATAAGTTGTTGGTTTTTTTATATGAGCTTATGTGTTGAGTCTCATGTTTAAAAGTTTGTTTTTATTGGTTATATGAGTTTTTTTTAATATAATTTTATTGGATTTGGGTAAATATGTGTCATATATTTGGGCTTATGGTTTTTAGTGTCGATTATTTTAAAGTTATTAGGTATCGAAGATGTTTCCACATGCATTTTTTATCTGAATAAATCGATATTTTTGTAATATTTTTTTTCTCCTAAAAAAACATCAAATGGGACGGCCCAAGTTAAGAGCCCAACAAAAGCACTGTTTCAACCCGGTGGCAAAACGCCACCGTTTCAATTCCCATTATAGATATACGATATAATTTATGCGGTTAGCTTCTAGAGTAAGTAAGGTTATGGTAATGTGCAATAGTATTTTATTTGCATTTTATGAAAGCTAGCCCATTGGGCTGTGTTACATAGCCTCGTTGAATACCCATTTATCATACGACGTCGTATTCGGACAAATTTGAGTATATTTATAATGTTTGTTACATTCATATAACGTTGACAAACAAACTTTCACACAATAATGTGTCATCACATTTCGTTCACTTATTTTACTTTTCACTTTACTAACTTTAATTTTTTAACAAATTATTTTGCTACACCTCAATTTGTAAAAATCTTTTTTGTTGAGTTCACGTGGTTATAACATTCTATTTAAATTATAAAGAGTAAAATGTAAGTTTAAATTTGAAATTTGTTATAATTAAGGTTAATTTTCATAAGAAGCTGGACGAGGTTTGACAGCTCGGTTGTCAGTGAAGAGAGTCTCGAAGGTTTTGTTGCATAGTTAGTTTTGTACTTATCTAAGTTATTAAGAGTAAAAATGTGACTATATTTTGAAATTGTTTGCTTTAGAGAGTCACGAAGAGTTTGCACATGCTAGATCGAGTCATGGCTATAAGAGGTCTCGAATGCACACCAGACCTCGCGAGTAAAAGAACACTTGCAAATCAATATAAGGCTCACCAGTAGTTGTTTAAAATTAACTATATCCTCTCAAACGGTAAAAGTTTATTGTGTTATTCAAGGGCGAAGCTAGAAAGTTTTGCTCGATGGGGCACACTTTGATAATTTTAGGAAATAGCAAGGTTGCAAAAATCGTGAATCGTTAGCCGGGCAGTCGACCACCTTGTAGCTTGTAATCGGTCAAGGCGGGATTAATCGGCGATTAATCGGATTGGCATTTTTGGCAAAATTTAGGTATTTCCGGCAAGTTTTGTGTATTTCCGTCGAGTTTTAGATATTATTGGCAGGTTTTTTTTCTTCTAAAAAACAACTTGTAATAGATTTAAACAGTTAATATAAGTGATCAAAACAAGTTTACGGTGAGTTTTAGGTACTTCCGGCAAGATTAAAAGGTTTCCGGCAAGTTTGACCACCGTTGACCATGGTTGACCTATTTGTTTGTCCCTGTTACATTAATCGGCAATGTTGGTTGCCTTGTAGCGTCTAATCGGCGATTAATCGACCTTGTTTTGCAACACTGGGAAATAGACTACAAATTTGTTCTTAGAGGTGCAAATTAAAAAAGAAACAACCCAATATTTTAGAAATTTAACACTACAAATTTAATTTTTCGTTCAAAATTTAATTTTTTGTTCATATCGTGAGATTCTCCTTAGCCAAGTGTGTGGATTTAAATTGTGTATGACACTTGTGTGAGACAGATTTAGATTGCGTTTTTGGACCCTGATTTTGGCTAACTAAGGATCCACGGTAAAAAAAATATGTCGTAAATTCATCCTTTATTATTATAACAATTTGTTAACATTGAGCAAGTTAATCCCACATCGAAGAAAGACAAAAGAAAAGGTGTGTACATATAGTTGAAAGTTACCAATACTAACATCTTGAGAGATGGTTATAAAGTTAATACATGCCATACATATTCACTTTTAAATCATCTTTCATGGTTTTGAGGTCACATTTACTCAACATCCTTTATTAAATTTTATAAAATATGCAAAATTGTAAAATGTCATATAAGACATTCATACCTTTGAACTACATGTTTAGCATTTCTTTGTAAAACATAAGTAATAAGAGTAGGTGTTTGTGAAAATTGGGGTTTATAAAGTTTTGTGAAAGATTGAATGAGAAAAATGCTAGGATAACTGATGTAGTTTTGTTTGCTTGGGCAGTTTCAAATAAAGCGACAGAAAATGACCTATTCAAGGTTTGTTTAATTATTTATGTACACGTTATATTTAACGGTTCAAATAATGCGTGTCATTTACACTTTGTTATTGGACTTTTGTAGATGTTGTTAACGAGAACCGGTAACAGGGACATATACACCTTGCAATTGAAGGTAAACCTGGACACAACCATATTTACAAATACCAACATGTAAGCAACTACCCAGATAAGGAATGGTTTTATATAGAATGATTATGTCGTGCCAAAATAGCCGTAGACTTTATTACTTAGTGTACGTCGTTTATCCACAGCTAATTTCATTTATGTCCAATTTGGTTTCATAACAGATCCCGATACTGACCGCCGCAGTAATAACCGCGATTCACAGGCGACTAACACGTGTCTACGCTCTTCAACTACAGGTAATATTGTGAAGTAGCTTTTAACCTTTAACTTTGTAGTCACCTGTTTTTGTCCGTATTTTCTTTATGCTTATGACACAGAACCACCATCGGCGTATATACATCTGCGAAGATGTACACAGGTTTGGCAACACCGCAGTGCATTTTTTTGGTATGAAGAACGTGTAAAGAGTGGTCCTTGATATGAAGGACCAAAGTACCACTGTTGCTGTTT